>JAUMHP010000002.1:2253952-2269378 GCA_032361065.1 Enteromius trimaculatus | reverse complement strand
GTGTCCTCTTTTGGAAGCACTTTCACAACGACACACAGCGTCTCCAGAACATGGCGCCCGCAGCAACACTACAGACGCAATAATAGCTCCGCCGCCTTTCTTTCTGTAGATATTTGGGCGGGGTTTAAATGAGTTGTTTTAGGGGGGTGTGGACAATTCATATATTTTATAAAGAAGATCTCTTTGGTTTTGAGACTTTAGTTTGGGATCTTATTGATACACAAATCGCTTGTAACGCTAAAAAAGAAAGGAAAACTTGAAACCCTTCATTAATTTCCAGTGAATGGTGATCCTCTAACATTCTACAAAAGCATCCTAAAGCTACAGTTCTGCTCAGTTTATCTGCAAAAATATTGTAATTATGTTTTTTTTTTTTATTGTGCATTCTAAAGTAATACAAATCAAACAGCAGAACCCAGGATTCAATAAGATGCATGCATTTCCAATTATTGGAATCAAAACTAGGTAACCTCTTAATTCTAAATGATTCATGTGCTTTGACTCAGTTGAAAGAAGTGGCTCAAAAGAGTCATTTGTTTGAGACTGCATCGGTCATGCTTCAGTAGCACTTCTATAAATATTTCAGTGCTGTGTGTTGTTGAACTATTTATTATGTTTATGCTCCAGACATGAAAGACTTCTCACTTCACGAGTGCTGTTACTTTATAAAGTGGTCGGATGCACCATTTTCACCTGTCGGACTGTAGAAAAACCCACAGAAGCACATTAAAGAGGGTCTAGAAGATCACTGGCTCTTCTCATATCATACACAGACACCATTTTTAAAGCTTTCCAATATAATCAGTCTCTTGATAGCTTCTAAACATTGTAACTCTCGACGGCTGCATTCAAGTCCACACAACATTATTAGAGCAATAATGAATTTGCGAGACGTCCATTTGTGGTGTTTTTCCAATTCGAATGCCTCCAATCACGGGCCGGATTACATGCTGTATTTCATTGCACAAACCTGCTGGGATATCGGACCAAAGCTCTTTGAATCATGGGATAAATAAGCGAAGCGTTCTCATTTATACGGCAGCTTGTGCTAATTCCCCGACCGCTGCCGGCTCTCGCTGTGAAGAGCGCTGGGTCTCTGTGAAACCTTCCTCTGTGTCGGTGTCATTACGGCTGCCATTAGCTGTCGTTTAAATCGTCGGCTGTTAGTCTATCAGCAGGTGTAATCGTTCCTCGCCATGTCGCAGATAAATACATAGATATGAATACTGCACACGGGGTTTAATTAGAATGCAAATGTGATTGTGTTTCTGGTGATGGCCGCTACCAATTTTAGATTTTACCTGCAGGATATAACAGCCGTATTTATGAAGCAAAAGAATACAGCTGTTAGAAACACAGATTAAGTGTATTTCATTTTGCATTACATGAAAAGCATGCATTTTTTTTAAAATAATAACAAATAAACATATACAAATGACAAATGTTTAAACATATCTGTGTGTGTGTGTGTGTGTATATATATATATATATAGCATTTAATTACAGTTTTATCTATTTAATTACAAATAAATATAATTATTTGTAACATTATTTTATATATAAATTCTAAATATATATATTTGAGATATACATATAAACTATATGAGAGTAATCGCAATCCAAAATCCAAAGGTTTTTCTGTACATAATATGTGTTTGTACTGTATTTATTGCAAATATATATTTTATTTATTTATTTGATGTTATATATAAATATATTTAGTATGTATATTTTTATTAAATATATACATGCATGTGTTTTTATTTATATATGCATAGTAAATATACTCAGTACACGTTAATAAATTATGTAAAGAAAAACTTTCATTTTTGATGAGATAAGAAAACACATAAACACACACATATATAATTAATTGACTTAATTTTTACATTTTTTAATTTGTGTGTATAGAGAGAAATAGAGACATATTATTATTTTCTTAATTGAACTGAATTAATTCATACATTGTTTTTTTAATTTCCATGTTCTTTTTTCTTTACTTAAATGATTTACTGCAGTTGTGTATTTCTTATTATTATATTTTTTACTATTATGTTGCGCTGCATGAAAGCTGCATTTTAGTGCATGGCCAAATTATAATAACTGTAATTTACTGTTTCTCATGTTTGGCTTTCAACATGCAGATTAAACTGCCAGTCTGGCATTTAAGATCTGCAATCAGTGTGAAAAAAGAGCAAATTAGATCCGTATGAAATTCTAATAATAACCCTTTCAGATGAACTCAGCAGATGCAATTAACCAAAAAAGAAGTTATTTAACTTCACATCCTCTTGTTACCTCGCTGTCTTAGGAAGAGGAGTCGTAGGAAAAAGCAGGCAGGTGGCAGCTTTCCAGATCTATTTGTGTTGCATTAGCTTCATCGGATGCTCTACAATCAACGTTATAAAAGTCGCTTCTACTTTCATCAGACATTTCTGCTGATCCCATCCCGCTCTAAACTAGCTTTTGTCCCTCGACTCCTGCAGGTGGAGACACGGTAAATAATTGATGATATTCTGGTCAGTTCATTACACAGACGTCAGCTCTTCCTCAGAGTTTGCTTTACTGAACTTGTTTAAAGACGATTTTTAGTTTTCTTCAATCATGTTAGTCGGTAGTACATTTCTTTCATTTTTCATTGAGTGGATGTGATCTACAGATCGAATATTTACATGAATTACATGTTTCTTTGGATTCTTTGAGGAATAGAAAGTTTGAAAGAACAGCATTTATTTGAGATTAAAAAAATTGCATTAATATTATTACTGCAACTGACTGCAAATTTCCAAACCATATATATATATATATATATATAATTATAGGACCCTTTAAAAAATTAATATTATTATTTTTTTCAAAATTCCATTAAATTTTTTCTAGTTTCCGTTTTGTTCCATTTAAATTTTTCACAACTACTTTTTAATAGTTACATTTAATTTTATTAATCAAAAAGCATGTCTAATTAATTAAAATAATGAAACATAACATTTAGACATCAATTTATTAAATTTGACTAAAATTACATGTTTAGAGCCAAGTTTGTCTTCTTTTTCCCCTAAGACATTATGTGATGTGTATTTAATTTTTTTCTGGTTATCAAATCCAATATCAGTTAATTATTGGAAACTAAGCAATTTTATTTTTGGCAAAGTTGATTTACTATTAAAATTAAGACATGGAAGAAATGTTGTGTGATTATTCCTCCAAATATTATAAAAATAAGATAAATAAAAATAAAATAAAACTAATGTTTGTTTCATTTCAGTAGGCTAGTAGTAGTTGTAGTAGTGGTCTATGTGTGCATTCTACTGAAAATAGTAACAGGCATAATGACTTTTATTTTGTCAGGTTGCTATGAATACCTTTACAGTGCTGTGTATGTGATACGACGCTAGTTTTACTTAAATCAGACGCTAAACAGTAAAATGCTCATGAAGTGACTCTCAGAGCAGTTCTGGAGATGTTGTTTGTGTGTTTATGTCCTCATTATACTTTAGTAAAGTTGTATTTAGTAAAACACAGCAAGCGTTGCGTGTGCTTCAGTATCGGTGTAGTAAACAAACCACGCGCCTGCGCTACTCATTAACAAAGACGTGCACAACATGACTTTCACAGCTTAATGTTTTACAGATACTAGTCCAGAGAAAAAAGCGAATTTTCCCACTTGATGGTTTGGTGTAGGTCAGTGATTAGCAGTCTGGCCATTATTTAGTCTGTTTCTCCCAGAATGCCGCTGATGGTTTCTGGTATTGCTGCAGGTGTTATATTATGATGAAAGGGTGATTTAAACGAGTGTCAGAGCGCCGCTCGTCTGCCCTCATCAACGACCCCTGATTAACCCTAATCACTTTGTTCATTCGCAGGAACCGCTTTGTCCTCTCCGGTCAGAGAAAGTGCAGTGAACGTCCGACTCTTGCTTTATTCATCGTGACAGCTAAGCAGAGACGGAGCTTATTCAGAATGTGACTATTACTCTTTAATGAGGGCCGTATAAGAGGTCGTTAGGACGGGTAATTCAGTTTTAATGGAAACGGGGGGGAAAAACATAAGAATTTACCTGCGTGAAATTGACAACAGTGACCATAGCAGAAAAACACTGGTGGGGCTTGACCAGTTGGATATAATCTCAGGTGTCATAATGTACAGTTATTGGCCATCATACATTTGTGTTATATATTTTTGTACATTTGGAGTATGTATAAAATTCTATTTAAACACACACAGAGTTTGTACACACACACTAGTGCTATCAAATGATTAATCTTTTTGTTTACATTATATATATATATTATATTGTTTATTTATTATGTATATAAATACACACACACATTAAGTATATATTTAGAAAATACATACATATGCATTTATACATTTATATATTTATATTTTATCTTAGAAATAAATATATTTAATGAATAAACATAACGTATTGTTCTTAAATATATAAATGCATGTGTTTGTGTGTATATAATAAATATAATTTTAAAAAAAAAGACTACACATATATTATGCAAGCAAAAACGATCTACTGTAATTATAAATATGTAGTAATTATATGTTATTTAAAATGTCATTTAATACGTAATGTGTTATTTAATTTTAGTTAGATATATTTTCATCAGTTTTATTTATTTTTTCTTCAACTATTGGTTATCTGTAGGAAAGTATTGTTTTTGAATAAAACATCCCATCTTACATTTTCACCGAACTGAAATGCTATAACTTAAACACAGTCACCTTTTCCTTGTGTTTATTCCGAGATGTGCCGGCGCTTGTTTTTTTCTCTCCTCCAGCGCAGGCTGATTCCTAACACTTTGATCCGGCAGCTCAGGGCTTTAGAAAGCTTTTAGAGAAACACTCAGCAATCGATCATACATACCTCTGTCCCTGCTCCATGATAGAAGGACCAGCCGGAGGACTCCGGTTTGAATTCTACACACACTGCGGTCTGCAGGCTTGGTGTCGTTACAGAGCTTCTTCCGGCTGTCCGCCCCTGCGTTTGGCTCTCAGTAATGAGCACAGGTCAAGCATCGGCTCTTCCCGTCTCAGTGGCCGTCTCTTCTGATGCACATATTTAGCTTGGCTTCTTGCTGCCCTAAATACTAAAATAGGCTAGTTATGCTGCTCTGAGGCTAACCGGCTCTGATAGAAACATTAAACCCCAGGTTTGTTTTGTTCGAGTGACAATACTGCTTCTCAGATGCTGGTCCTATAAGAAAAATTCACCTTGAGTGAAGAAAAAGGCCCCACACTTCTGTGAAATCAAACTGTCCACTGAGAAAGCATGACATTTAGCCTGACATCCACAGGTGCTTACAGTCGTGCAGGACGTTTGGCATTTGCCCGAGAACACCAAGATTGGCAAATTCGCCACATATAATAATATATATATATATATATTTAAATATAATACATATATTTAAAAATATATATAGTTCTGTAATTAAGCATCTACAGTTCTTCTGAGGAATCTTGGCAGGAACATTGTTGATATTTCAGTGAAGGCCTGTGAGAGTTGAAGTCATCTTCTGTGTATAAACACTGCTGTTTGTAACGTGACTGTAGCTCTAGAATATCCCCGTCTTGAGTTGAACTGTCCTGATTATGAGCGAGACGCAGCGGGTGGCTGGGTTTGGGTTCAGGGCTCCACCTGTCTGATGACTCTATCCATCTGGCTCCGCCGCTTTGGCCGCTTTCAGCTCTTTCTCTTCCTGTGCTGCCAATGTGTTCTGTGCTCCCGTCCACCGCTCAGATGTTTTATCATGATTTATGAGGGACAGGTAGTGTTTGTGATCTGATTTAGGCTGAGGTAAACAGATGCACGTCTGCAGCGTGACACACCAGCTCTACGGGTGTCCGGCCCAAGCAGCCACTGAAGAGGGACTGGACGGGATCGCCAGGCTTGTTTGTGTCAGTATTTATGGTCTGCTGTAGGTAAATGGACTCTGTTGGGATGGGATGAGAATATTATTGCGTTCACAACAGCTGCCTGTTTTTCAGTGCAAAAGTAAGGGATAGTTGACCAAGATATTGAAATCCTGCTATCATTTACTTGTTGTTTTAAAACTCAGGAGCACAAAAGCATGGCAGTATTATTTCTGCAATGTGGGAAACAGAATTGGTCATCAAATGTGACCCTGGAGCAAAAAAAAAATTTGATTTTCTCAATATTCAGGGTTTTGTTTTTTTCAAATAGTTGTATATTGGCCAAATATTGTCCTATCATAATAAAGACATTAATGGAAAGCTTATTTATTGAGTTTCAGGTGATCTATAAATCTCAGTTGACACTTAAGCCTGGTTTTGTGGTCCAGGGTCACTTATTGCAAAATGTCTGCAAGTATTAAAAAAAAAAATTACTGCAAAAAGACTTTTAATATGTTTCCTATGTGTGAATGACATAAATATATGTCACCAGCATCTCCAAAACTGCTCTTGTTTAGTATTTCACTGTTTAATTTTAAAAAATGTAAAAATTAAAAAAAAGCTATTGTTTTCAAGGGATTGTCGTAATTTTTCTCCATGTTTTAATTTTAACAGTAAACCTTTCTTGTGCAGAACTTCACTGGATGAGATGATTTAGTCATGAATCATTTACGACTTATTTGATCACTAGAACAATTAAAATAAAAAAATAATTGTAATTGTTAAAAATAAAATTGTTGTTGAATTATAGAATTGTCACGTTTTAATATGCTTTTTGATTACTAACATTTAAAGTAAGTTTTAAAGAGTCAAAAATATTTAAAATTAAAAAAATGGAACCCAAAAGAACAAAAACTGAAGGGGAAGAAAAGGTTTTGATGGGGAATTAACGATTTGGGGGGAAAAAAAGAAAACATTTAATGGGGCTGAAGAAAAGGAGATGTTTTGAAGATTGTTCATGTTGTCTTTTCTGTCATCTTTTTCTTCTATTGCATTTTAAAATATGGGATCCACTTAAAAAGACTGAAACAAATAATTTCTAATCCTAAAGTTACAATACAAATCATCCTTATCCATGAGCTGTGAATTCACCGAATGCACTCAGAATCCTAAATCCTCACGTCTCTTTGTAGGTTTGTTTTCACACGGAGGCTTTCGAATGTAGTAGTCTCCTCTTTTCATTTTAATCCCTATTAGTCTTTACTGTAAGGTTTCTGAAGCCGGTAAATACACTGTTTGTAATGTTATTGCTTGTTATTGCAGTCAGTGAGCAAATCTGTGTCTGATTGTTTAACAGAAGTTACTTACATAATTCATGATTTATTCATCAAGGTGAATACAGATAAAATGTGTGAGGACAGATGCTGTTAAAAACACCTGGAGAGCCTGCTATAGTGATTTTATAGTGCTTTTTGTCCTTTTCTGAGATGCTGATAAACGTATTCATTTGTTTCGCAGCAAAGAAAAACATTTTTTTTTTCGAAAACATAACTTAGATGTGTTAGATGTGATGTTGAAAAGTACAAATAGAGTTTGACTAATGACAAGATCAGAATGAAGTCTGATGAAGGTTGTTGTGCTACGAACGGCTTTATACTCATTAAGATGTGTTGATACTGTAAGTGAGTGCAATTTCACACCACCTTGCACCACATCAGCATATATAAAAATATTATATATAATCATATATATATATATAATATTACATTATATTTCTCTGATCTCCTTCTATATATGTTCATATTTAAAAGCAGCTTGTGATGGGCTTTGGTTCATCATGTGACTTTCACTGCTTTTGGTGTTTCTCTGTGTGTTTCAAAGCTACAAAACAGATGACAGTACTTTAATAGGTTGGTATATTACCGTTTTATCAGTTAATGAGATTACGGTATTTAACTGTAAATTAAACTTGAAACCGTAAAACCTAAAACACTGTTACCGTGTTTTTTACAGTTGAATTCCAGCAACCACAGCATGGTGTGGTTAGTTACATTTTATTTTTTGTATGTATACTATATTCAAACTATTCATCCAATAGTTTTTATGTGACGTTAAAGTAAAACTTTTTTTATTGAAATTCTTTTATGCACTTCACAATAAATGCTTATGCAGTGCGTTGCATATCAGCCACTTACACGGGTTCAGTTTCAGTTTGAGGGCAGCTGTTGTTGTCTTCTAACAAATGCCTCAGCAGTGGATCAGTTATGAGTAGCGTATGATGCAATCCATGCAGCGCGGCTCATCACGCAGAGTACGAAGCCTTGGTTTGTGTGCTGTGTCCCGCAGGTGCCGGAGGCTGGTCCCCGCTGGACTCTAATAAGTACCAGTGGCTGGAAATCAAGCTGGAGCAGCGGACGGAGATTACAGCCATCGCCACCCAGGGCCGATACGGCAGCTCTGATTGGGTCACACGCTACCTCCTCATGTTCAGTGACACGGGACATAATTGGAGGCCGTACCGACAGGAGGATAGCATCGGGGTAAGACTACAATTCCTTACCTGAAAACTTGCTCTGACCAGATAAAGCGCTACGCAGTGATTGAGTTCAGCAAGTCCTGCTTGTCTGGGCAGAAGTCTCCGTCACACTAATCACCTCGTACGTTGTTTACTGGCTCAGAGTGGCTCTCTATGTGTCTCTGGTCTGTAGACATGACTCTACAAATTGGCCAAATTAGTGTTTTGACTGTTGTTCAGATGTGTCTTGGCCTGACCAGCTAGCAGGTATTTTTCCTGTTTCATAAAATAAATATTTCATCATTTAATTCTTGCATTGTATTGCATTACATTTATATTATATTCCATATTTAAAACCCGAATTCCGGAACTGTTAAATTTGGATAAAATAAAAACTAAAAGAATTTCAAATCACACGAGCCAATATCTTATTCCCAATGGAACATTGATAACATAACAAATGTTTTAACTGAATAATTCTACAATTTCGTTTCAAATTTGATGCCTGCTACAGGTCTCAAAATAGTTGTTATGGTGGCATGTTTTCTTCTCTTCTTTTCGCAACAGTTTGAAGGCATCAAGGTTGTGAGTTTCTGGAGTTTTAGAGTTGGAATTTAGTCTCATTCTTGCCTGATATAGGTTTCCAGCTGCTGACAAGTTTGTTGGTCATCCTTGATGCATTTTTGGTTTAATGAGGTGCCGAATGTTCTCTACAGGGGAAAGATCAGGACCATTTTAAATGAGCCTTGGCAGACAGAACACAACAATGCTTCTGGACCATGTGCACATACGGCACTTTTTTTTTTACATGATAGAGCTTTAGTTGACATCTGCAGATGGCACGGCTAATTGTGTTTACCAACAGTGGTTTCTGAAAGTATTCCTGGGCCCATTTAGTAATGTGTGCAATCTTACATTGAATGAAGCAACCACCACCAGTGTGCAGCATCCACCTGGATGATGATGACGGCAGCCACAGTTGTAAATCAAATATAAGACTTATTAAAAACAGATTTAAGCTTCATCAACCTCTCACGCTATTTTGTAATTTTGGTATTTATTCAAAAAACATAAAAAATAGGAATATAATTCTTAAATGTGTACGGTTAAATCAGATTTAGAAGCAGAGATCGGAGCTGGGCTCAACACTAGCTAAAAGTGTTATTGAAACGAGCTTGTTAATGGTGTGAGAGGGTTTATTTGGTTTTGACACCCAGAGAATAGATGCTTATTGAGTTCTTTCGTCGTCTTCATCTGCAATCTGTTCTTTGAGCTTTGCACTGAAGATATTCTGTTAATCAAGGCTGCATTTATTTGATCAAAAGTACATTATAGAATAGCTGTTTTCTACGTGCGTATCTGTGGAAATGTCATTTATTTCTGGGATTGAATCTGTTTTCAGCTTCGTTACTCCGGTCTTCAGTGTCGCATGCTGATTCGCAGATGAACAGAAGGTTCAAAGAGCAGACTTTATTTGAGATATTAACATTATAAATGTCTTTACTGTCACTTTTGATTCATTTAATGCATCCCCGTTGGATCAAAGTATTAATGTATTGACATGATTACAGTTGCACGTTATTATATTATATTATATTAAACAGCATTCAGTGCTTTTACTGTTTGTTTATTCGTCTGTGCTGAGAAACGCTGGTCACGATTCAGTCTGTCACGAGAAGCGTTTAGAGTTTATTCCTCTGGTGAGAGTGAGAGCTTGTCGCTCCTGACGCTGGAGGATTTGCACCTTGACTCTTGATATATTTCACAGGCCACTTTAGAGCAAATGAGATGCGCCTCCTCAGCAGGAAACAGAGCAATTTGTTGGGCTTAACGCTGCACTCCAGCAGACGGCTGATCCCTTCAAACACACTGAAAGCGCTACTCAGCTCCCAATTACTCCACAAGCACAAACTCCAAATTGCAGACATCTCTGGCAGACATAAGGACAAAATGAACGCTCCTCCCTGCAAAATAATCCACAAGAGCTGTACTTGTTGCCTCCGTTTGCCTCTTAAAATGGCCAGCAGGACCTTTGCGGGAAAATCCCTGATTACGAAAGCAGCCTGAGGGGCTGTGCTGGTTCACACTGGTCTCCCAGATTATATATAGTTTGATTTACTTGTATGTATTTATATATTTAACATGCATATAAAAATATAATATAAAATAAACGTAATATCAAATAATCCTTCAGCATGCAGTATCAAATCAGATTCAATACAAAATTTCACACACTGATTTCAACACTAATTGAAATCAAACTAAAATTTGAATGTAATATAATTAATAATTTTATATTTAACATTTACGGTTTGCATTTGTTTATTTATATTCATTGTATATATTTCTAGATTTAATAGTTTTAATTTAAATATCTGTTTTAATAGATCTGTTTTTAAATTATAAGTAAGTTATATACAGCAAGTGTAATTATATAAGTATTTAAATTCTTTATATATATATATATTATTTAATTTTGTAATTAAATGTATTTATTTATATTGTACAATTAAGCATAAATAACACATGTACTGTATTTACTAATAAATACATATTAATTTGCAATTATGTTTTTAATTTTTAATATATATTAAATTTGTTTTCAATTTAATTATTTAAATTATTTTATATTCATGATAATCAAGAAAAAATATTATTGCATTGATTTTAAAGCATTACACTGAAACTTAAACTCATTTTATATTTTAGATATTTTTTGTATTTATGTGTTTATGTGTTTTATTTATATTTCTTTTATATTTTATTTGTTCAGTTTGTGCTGGATATATAAAAACCTCTTTAGCTGACCCTAGTCCAGCCTTACCAGTCGGTTTTAGTTGTGCGATGAGTGTTTTGTTGAAGAGGTTAGTGCTGTATTGATTTCCTTTAATACAGTGATGTGTTGGAGAGGAGCGCTGCTCGCTGACCCGTGGACATGTCCACTCGCTCCGGTCTCCACGGGGTCTCGGCTCGTATTATGTTGAATGCAAGTTATAGACTGGTCTCTTCACCTGCCACCTGAGTTCAGGATCACCAATCTGCATCTTTATGATCCAATGGGAAACAACACAGAGATGCATCACACGTGTAACGTTGGTGTTCTCCTCATTCAAGGCTTTCTCTGGGAACTCGAACGCTGACAGTGTGGTGATGTACAAACTCCAGCAGCCCGTCATCGCTCAGTTCGTCCGGATACTACCGCTCCACTGGAACCACAACGGCAGGATCGGACTGAGACTCGAGGCCTACGGCTGCCAATACAGTACGTGTTCAACACTCATCTTATAATAATACAAATATTATAGTTATTGATTTTAAATCTTCTATATTATGAAATGTATTTTTTGATTTAAGTATGATTTAAAGTCTTTGATCTCATGGTGTCCATTACCTATTTAACGATATTTAAAACAAATAATTTTCATTTCATTGGTATATTGGTTTGTTATAGTTTGTTTTTTTTAATTCATTAATTATTTTAAATAGAAATTAAAATGTTATGTTTTTTTATTATTTCAGATTTGTTTAATTCAAAATCTTCATTTATGAAATTAATTATTAACAATGGTATTTTAAAGATTTTAATATTTGATTACAAATCTTTTATGTTTTGAGTTCATTTAAATATAATTTAAAATCTTAATGCTAATTTGTAAACTAATGTAACATTTATTAATATTATATTAGTTATATATATATAATTTGTTCATTCACGTGTCCATTTATATATATGAATTTGATTTATTTCAAGTACAGTTTAAAATATTTTATGTGTATGTTTAAACAAATTGATTTCTTGTGTAAATGAAATATAAAATGCATTTTAAATAAAACAGTTTTTATTTAAATATGATTTAAAATATTTGATGAAATGAAAAGTGAAATACTGAGGCATTCTCAAAACATTGATCCGTTTGATCTTGTTTCTACTGCTGTCTCAACCAATGTATTGAGCTTAGAGGCGGGTCATGTGATCATATAACCAATGGGGTGAGTTCAGAGGCGGGGCTATTTGGTCATGTAGAGGGGCGGGGCTATGTGTTCATGTAACCAATGGAGTGACTTTAATTCAAATTTATTTGTATAGCACTTTTCATGATACATGAATGACTCATTATTTTTGGATTTCTCACTATTTTAGTTTTACAATTACAACCGTAATAAAGCTATGAGGCTATGACAATTTCACATCTCCATGTCATCATCTGAGAGCAGACAAGTGTGTTTCAGTCAGGCTGCAGTTTGACTGGTCTCTCAGAGGTCCTGTGAGTGAGACGTGTTGTCGCTGGAGTCAGAACTGCAGGGCAAAAGCTCCAGTCAACATGCTACAGTGTTTGTTCGCCTCCAGTGAATTACGAGTGTTTCCATGTTCATAAATATAGCAGACCATTAGGAATGGAGTTCTTCATTCATACAGATGTATAATTTATTGCTGGGATCTGTAGGTTGGGTCCGGTGACAGGCGTTTGCATCATCTCTGTTGACCTGAGGTTTAAACTCTCTCTGCTTCGTTTAGTGAAGATGCTGTATCTGAATACTACACAAGCACCAGTTATAACACAGAGTTTAATAGCTGGAGTCATGCAAACAAACAGATCCGTGTTCTGAAAGCGTCTCAGCAGTTAACCTTACACTAACCTCACAAAGTCTTTGTGTATTAGTTTTGTTTGTTTTTAACTGTTATATTTCTTTATTTATAGTTCATCGTTTATTGTAGTGTGTGTGTGTGTTTTTATTGTTCTTTCATTATTATTAATGTGGTGTTTCCCACAGGATTTTGTGACACTTGTGGCGGCAGGTGATGTCACATTAATTAGCATACGCATATGACATCATTGCGTCCAGTTCAGATGTGTTCTGCTCTATTAACCGTATGCTGTATTCCAACTGAATGCCCAATAAAGCTGTTCACATTATATTTTCTGTACACATAAAACAAGTATAAATAGTAAACAGAACCTACAGAAATCAGTCGTGATGTTGTCTTTGCTATTGTTCATTATTATTTAATTCATTTATTTAATTTGAGTTCATTATTTAGTTTTATAATTCATTATATAGTTTTTAAATTAAATAATAATTTAATGTTTTTATTATTATTATTATTTATTTGGTCAATTATTTGCAATTTATTTGGGATATTTAATTATTTAAATGTTTTTTGTTAATCATTTATTTGACTGCTGGATCATTATAATTTTTTTATTTTAGTAGATTTATGTATTTATTAATTGCAATGCATTATGCATTTATTTTATTTCATTATTATTGAATTCATCTTGTTTATAAATTGTTCTTTAATTACTGTAATACGTTATCTGTGTATTTATTTTGATTCATTATCAGACAATTCATTATTTATGTGTTTGTTTGTTGCGGTTGATTGAGTTTATTTAGTGAATGCAGCTGAAGCCTTGTTGAGGAGAATATAAATCAGTGTTCAGGTTCTTGTGTTCTCAGGGTCTGATGTGGTCAGTTTTGACGGCAGCGCTAGCCTGCTCTTCAGGCCGGATCCCAGCGTCAGTCCGACAGACAGAGATGTGTTGTCCATGAACTTCAAAACCCTGCTGAACTCTGGGATGCTGGTTCACGTGGAGGAGCACAGCGGACACTCGCTCACCCTGGAGTTATTTAGAGGGAAACTCCTCCTGCAGCTCAGAAAAGGTACTAACATACGTCTAACATTGAGGTCAATTGGAAGTTATTGTTATTGTATTGGAATCTGTATATATATATATATATATATGGTGTGCCTAGCTCTTGACTGGGGATGCTGCTGAATTCAGGAGGTCTCTTGAGCAGGTTTGTGGCTTTAGGAAAGTCTTCAGGTGTGAGTGAGAGACGCAGTCAGTCGTGAGCGGCCCGTATGGCACAGACTCCCAGAATGCCATCTGTGCTCTCAGCGTCAGTCTCTCCGTCCTCGTGAACGCTGCTGGAGTTACAACTGTGATCAAACGCAACGGCATAGTGCACTCTCTGCAATAATCCGATTTTCAGATGTGTTTCCTGAGTTCACATCACTGCTGTTGAGCGGTCTTCACAGACACAAGATTCACTGTGGGATTTCACTTTACACTATTCACTGAAAAATCAGATGTTTCTCATCAAATTCATTATGAATCACTAGAAAATAAGTTCAGTTGAGATGTTTTCTGTAAATCTATCTATATAGTGCTGTCAGACAATTAATCGTGTTTTTATTTACGTTATATATTATATGAGTACTGTGTATATTTATTTTATAACTAACATACATGATATATTTTGAGAATATTTACATGTTTATATATTTATGTATTTAAATTCTTATTTTTTGTATTCTACATAAATAAATGTAATATATAGACATATTTTTCGAAAACTTTCAGATGCAATTGTTTGGCAGCACTAACATATATATAATACATGTGTATGAGTGTGTGTTGAATTAGATTAGATTTTATTTTTTCGCTTTTTCAGCTTAAATTTTTGCCGTTTGGTTTTGTCATTTTTTTTTTTTTTCAGTGCATGTTTATTGTTTGATGATTTATTTTGCTGTAATAACACTGGCACTGTGAGATTGACAGTTGAATGTGTGTTCGGAGAGTTTTCCAGTGTCTCAGAGCTCAGCTGGGTCAGTCTGGAGGAGTTTGAAGACCCCGCGTCTGTAAATCTGGGCTTTTCCATCGTGAAGTTACTGCAGTCATATCGCCACTCTCTGCTTTCACCATAATTTCAAGCAAATCAAAGATGTCTGACATCACTTATTAGAGGGGTATGTGAAAGTGCTAAAGTGGTTTCTCGGCCTCGCTCTGATAATGGCTGGACTCTGTTTGTCAGGAGTGCGTGTGGCTGTTGTCTTTGCCGATGATGGCCTCTCGTTCCACTTGTTTAGATGAGATTTACTGTGCCGTAAGGACATTGCACTCCAAAGCTGTCTCTGCATTCGCTCGGGATCGTTTTAGAAGACATTACATTCAGCCAGTGTTGAATATACATCACTTCAGATGACTTTTAAAATGTTTTTAGTCTGAAAGTACCTGCATATTTCTAGTTGATACTAGAAA
>JAUMHP010000002.1:2216518-2237352 GCA_032361065.1 Enteromius trimaculatus | reverse complement strand
TAATATAACAAACTCCTTAGTCAACCATTATATTATTATTATTTATTGTTTGATAGAACTGTGATTGTTTTTTAAAATAAATGTGACTCTGGAGCACAAAAGACCACAAAATGATCCAATTTTCTTTTATGCCAAACATTATTAGGATAATAAGTAAAGTTCATGTTCAATTAAGATATTTTTTTACATTTCTATCATATATATATATATATATATATATATATGTATCAAAACATTATTTTTGATTAGTAATATCCATTGCTAAGAACTTCATTTGGACAACTTTAAAGGTGGTTTTCTCAATATTTAGATTTTTTTACACCCTCAGATTTCCAAATATTGTCCTATCCTAACAAACATACATCAATAGAAAACTTATTTATTCAGCAATCAGGTGGTGCATGCATCTCAATTCCAAAATAAATGACCCTTATGACTGGTTTTGTCATCCAGGTTGCAGATCCTGTTCAGAAACACCATGAAACTCTATAGTCTGAGCGTCCTGTATAAAGGCTCAACGAAGGCCAACCTGCTGAAGGCAGCGTATGATCTGTCATCATTCAGTTTCTTCCAGAGATCCAGGTACAATATCTAGAATTCTCTTGTTACATGCTTTTATTATGCTACAAAACTATTTTAGATGGCCAGCGAAACCTCTATCGTTGTAGTGGACTGTAAACTGTTTGTGTTTTGCAGTGTGCAGGAGTTTATGACGTTCACCAGCGCACTGATTGTTGAACGTTCAGCGCTAGGAAGCCGTGCGTCTGTGAAGGAGCAAGGTCAGTGATAACATTATCAAGATCAAGAAGTCTTATTAAATGTTTGCCACTGGCCTAATTCTAGCTGTTGAGTTTAATTACAGCTTGTTCAGGATGAAGGACTAGTTATTAGGTTCACTATGTTATTAAAGCCCCAAACTGATCAGCCAAACTGCTGAGAGCCATTTTACTTGTTTTAACATTTTTTTAATAAAACATTTCATTTTATGTTACAAAGTACAATAAAGATCGTAGTCGTGGTGCAAGTAATATTATATTGTCTGCAAGTGTAGTTTTGTAAATTAAACATTTAGGATTTTAAGTGGATATTCGATACAATTACACCCATTTTCCTTTAAGCTGCAGTGGATTCATTCATTGTGTGTTCCCTCTGTTAGAGTACTTGTGTCACGTGTACATACGGAATGACAATCTTGGTGGTGTTGTGATCGCAGACAATGAATATCCCTCCAGAGTCTGCTTCACTTTACTTGATAAGGTATGTTCTATCATCGATCTATCTTAAAGAGTTATTTATCATAATTTTGCCAGAAAAAGTTGTAGAAATCAGCCCAACATGCTGACATGGCCTTAAATAAAAATATACGACTCTGTCTGTCTGTCTGTCTGACTGACTGTCTGTCTGTGAGACTGTCTGTCTGTCTGAGACTGCATGGATTTAATTCCATGACTTTTAAAAATATTTTACACAAAAATACTTAAACTTAGTACTTATACTTAAAACCTTTAAATGTTTATAAAATTCTTCAATATTAAAATCTTTCAAACTTTAAATTTTAATCTTAAAGTTTCCAAGCTATTTTTTAGTACATTTAAATGAGAAAATAAAGTAGATTTAAATAATAAATAGAATTTAAAGTAATATTTTTAAAAAATAATACTTTTCTAGAATTTTTTAAATGGTTGGGTATGACCATTTTCTCTCTTTAATGGTTTTGTGCATGTCTGTAGGTGCTGGATGAGTTCTCCAGACAGGTGACCAGCATAGACTGGCCTTCTGGTTCTCCGGCGACGGTTCAGTACACAGCACTGGACAGCCATCTGGCTAGATACCAGGTGAGTTATGCTCACCAATAGTGAAACTGCAAGATTGTTAAGGAAGGGTTTTAAATGCAGTTTATTCATAAACACAGCACATTTTATCACCCATAACAGTTCTAGCATTTCCTGTTTTACAGAATCCACGCGAGGCTGACGCTATGACCAAAGTGCAAGCAGAACTGGATGAAACCAAAATTATTCTGGTGAGTAAGTAATGATGTGAACATTCTTTAATACACACGTTTTTGATTTGTTAGGATCATCTATTTCTCCTATGTTGATATTCATTATCTTTGTGTGCCTTTAATGCGTTGGCATTTGTATTTAATTTAATATGTGTTTCTCCAGCACAATACAATGGAGTCACTGCTGGAGAGAGGAGAGAAACTGGATGATTTAGTTCAGAAATCTGAGCATCTGGGAAACCAATCAAAAGCCTTTTATAAAACGGTCAGTACTTTACATGCGTATGATTCACCGCAACAGAACATGTCATTACTGTTATACATTTGAAAGCTTCATTAGTGGTGGAACATAAATACTCGCTCTTGTTATTACTCAAACTTATGGCTAGTAATTTGAGCAGATCTCTAAAACCAAGTATTAAACCTAGAAACTACCATAAGGCAAGACACTGAAGAGGAATTTTGTAAAAAAACAACAAAAAAAACAGCACATATTATTTTATTTACAAAAATGTTTAAAATTCTTAATCTAATAAATTACATATGCATATGTATCATAAGAATCAATGAAATGTCATGATATGTATGCAAATGAGACGTTTCTAATTACAAAGTGCACTATTTGCATATATTTCCAGAAAATAAACGTGAACACTGGATAAAGCTAAGTTCAAAGTTTTGAAGAGATTTTGAATTTCTCGTTTCATTATCTTATAATTCAGATAATGCTGTCAGTAGCCAGCAAAAATAAAAATAATAAAATATTATTATTATTATAATATTTTACATTTTATTTAAAGTTTGTAGCAATAAGATATTCTATAAATCAGTGTGAATAATATATGAACAAATTCCACTATAAAAATGTTCAAAATATGAATAAAACTGTAAAATTTGGGTTATGCAAGTAATACTGAAGTGAAGAAAAAAACGAACTTTGAGAAAATGATAAACAAAAAAGGTATTTACTTTATTGAAATCTACAGATACAAGTAGTTAAAGTTAGGTTCAATGTTATTGTTTCGTTATGTTGAAATATTAGAGTTAAAGGTTTTTATAGAGGGGATTTTGGTTATTTGTTCTTTTTAAATAAAAATGAACACTTTCAATGGGCAGAAAGAAAAAAAAAATCACCATATTTTATATTTTAGGAATAAAGGACTGTATAAAATCAGGTGAATTATATATAATATAAGAGTAGAATAATAGAATTATATAAACCCTTGAGTTTTCAGAGTATAGATATGAATAAAACTGTGAAATGTAGTGTATGTAAGTGCTGCTGAAATGATGCATTAAAATCTATTTACAAAAAGATACGTTACAAAAATCATAGTGAATGATTGTATGAACAAACGCTTCTATAGAAATGTTCAGTATATAGATATGAATAAAGCTGTAAATATTTGTGTTTATAAGTGCTGCTAAAGAGGAGAAAAAACACATTACCTTTAAAGATATGTACAGTATTATAATTCAAATCTGCAGACGCAAAAAGATTAAGTTCAATGCAACAAACAAATCTCAAACTGCATATTTATAAGAAGCCAAATAGAAATAGAAGAAAATCTCAAAATTGATCAGTGACCTTGAGTACCACACCGAAAATACTGAGAAAGTTGCCAGTGTGAATGGGCAAGAGCTTACATTTCTTCAGAAGGTCTAATGTAAAGTTGATGTTTTTATGTTGTAGGCACGCAAGCAGAACTCGTGCTGCGAGATCATGTGATCGTGTTGAAGTCTCTGATTGGACTGGACTCTTCGGCCACCTCTCCTCTCTGGTTTTCTATTTTCCCCTCTCTTTCTCTCTCTCTCTCCTGGTGTGGGCTGGTGCTTTTATCACGCAGCAGTCATAGCGAATACACGAGAGGGCTGATCCAACTGTATACAATAGCGGGCTCAGAGGGGGCTGATTTCCCATGATGCACCATACTTACTCTGCCATCGGTTTTCATGTTGTATGAGAACTTGATTTTCTTCTCGACGGTTCCTCAGGGTCTGGCACAAGCTCAAAACGGATCCGGATAAAAGCATAGAGGGGCTCGAGTCAAACGTCCCCGCTGTGCCTTACTCTAGACGGAGGTGTGTTGATATCAGACTGTTGAATTAGCCTTATCAACGGGGTACACGCGAGTGAAAATGCTGCAATCTCTGTATTTAGACTCATTATTCGGCTTTGGCAGTTTTGAAGCGCCTTGTAGAGTGAACATGTAGCGTGAATTCTTTTAAAAATGTGAAAACAGTACAAAATGTGTTAAGTATTGATGTGTTTATAACTTTCTCAATATTGTGTGTAAGTGACTGACCAAATTAAATGTTTCAGAGTCTGTTTGTGCACAATTCCAATGCTTTTGTTCTCTTGAAAATGTAAATAAATTACTGAATCGTATTGGCTTTGGTTCCTTGCATCAGGAGTTTTTAATACTTAAGACACATTCCTGCAATATGTACAGATGGTGGTTGATAACGAACATGTGTTGTGATGTTTAAGAGTAATAATAAAGCCTTAAAGTGTGGTTTAGTGTGAAATCAGCCCCCTTGATCCTCGTTAGACGGCAAACGCAGTTGTGAGTGTAAATCTGTGCTGTGTTAGTGATTGGTCACATGACTCTCGCTGGACCTCTCAAATGCTGTATCCAATCTAATGATGCTTTGCTGCTAACAGCCTGAAGGCTCGAGTCCTGGATTCAAGTTAATGTGCTTTTTCTCTTTCTGTAAAGCTTAAATATACATGCACAAAAGTTTGGTTAAAACCAGCAGTATCTGGGTGAACCTGTCGAGTTCGTGTCGAGGTTTTATTTCACCCAAAAATCTGAAGAAAAGCTATTTTGTTTAAAGACAATCACGTTTTAGACCATTTATGTTTTTGCATTTTGACAATTAAGAACCACTTTACCACAATTTGTTATATAAATGACATTTACTGAATTGCCACGGTATTGTTCTTATTCTTAAAACAGAAAGTTAAATAATAGCTATAATACTAGGTACATTTTGACAAGTAGGAACAATTCTCAACAAATCATCATAATGTACAGGAAAAATGCATAAAATGTACTTGGCATACTATAAAATTAATTTGCGTTTAGGCTTATTTAGATAAAAGTAATGAAAAGAAAAAAAATGGACAGTTATAAATAACAGTACTTTAAGAAAAATGTCTTGCAGTAATGAGAATTAGAGTGTAAAATCTGTCATGAAAATAATCTCAAACTACCGTCTTAAAATATGCTTTACTATCTTTAAGAAAAGTAAAATTTTCTTTGCTTTTTTGAGGTGAAATATGACCCAGACATGTTTTTTTGTGGGATTCACTCATCTCGTCTGTCCCAGCAGGCATTAGGATTTTGTTTTTTTGTTAAACTCATCACTATGACATGTTTTTAACACTAATGTTGTACATTTTATACGTCAGTAGAGGTGGACTGAGTGTCGTGTTGAGGTTCTTCAGAACAGGAAACATGACAGTGTTATATTGTGTGTGTGTGGTTCAATCTGTGTGCTTCTATCTGCCCTCAGCAATGTACAAGTTACACCTCACATGTACGACTGACTAACTAACTAACTGCTGATGTAGTGTGAGACTGTTCGAGGTGCCTTTTTCTGGTAATTGCCAAATCGTTGCCGGCTCATTTTAGAAGAACACAAGCGGATTGTGACTAGTTGTTCCCCTTCACATACTCATTCATTGTACTAAAATTTAATATGTTGACTAATAAATATTTGGGAGTAACAAAACACGCCTTTCATTGGTCTTTAACCAATAACCTGTACTAAAGCTAGTCATGTGATCAAATAAGTAGTTGATGTTGAAATATAACTACAACTGCAGAATATTTGTCCTTTTCTGCATTTTATACAGCTATTCAAGCATTGTCAAAAGGTTTATTTTGGCTGATGGACTTTTCAACTGTTAATATGAATAATAATAAATCTCATGAAACACATACAAGTTATATTTCATCAACAAAAATAAGACATCACATATTTTTTTTAAACATTTTGAGGACCTTTTAAGTTGTTTGTGCATTACTTTCATTACATTTTCTGCCTGAATTCTCAAGAGTTTAATTTTCACTTCTTTAAAAGAAAAAGTACGTATATACCATGATTCTGATTTTAAAAAAAAAGTAACCTATTTTGATAAATATTAAGCTTTTTTCCAGTGACATTTTAAATATGAGAAATAATGCTTATATTTGTAATAATAAAACGTGTGGAAATATGTAATTATAATTTTGTTTTAAATTTCAATTAAATCTAAATCAGCTAAAAAACAAACTTAAAATCAGAACACAAGACACTTTATGAAGTAGAGTGTTAGTATTAATGAAACATAATATTACATGTATAATATTCCTCAAAATCATTTTGTACATGCAGTGACAGGAGTAGTCACACACACTCCTTCCTGACAGACTTTATGATCTCGACCGTGTCACAGTTCAAAGTATCCAGAAGACTTTCCTCAACATCCCAGTTCAAGCCCAATGTCTCTTCTGATATTAGGATTTCCCAGCCTTCTTTTCACTCTTCTTCCTCGTGTAGCGAAAACTCTTCAGTGGGTTTTTCCCTCTGAAATTCTTCTGCAATTGCAACAAATAAAAACAGCATTTATTCAGAGCGGTATTACAGGATCTGTTTTTAAATTCAAGTCCTGTCAACTGAAATTAGATCAAATTAATTCTGGAAATAAAAGTAAACATTAACCGAAATATACATTAGATATACACGCACAATAAATAAAGATATATTACATATATTACACACACATACATACATATATATGTGTGTATTTTTTTTCTTAAATTACAGTACTAAAATTAAAAAAAAAAAATTGTATATTTAAAAAAAATAATAATACAGATGGCACAAATTACTAAACGTTTAGCTGACATTAAACTCAAAATTACTCTGATTTATATATTAAAAAAATAAGCAGAAAATAATTTCTCTTTTGCAATGTTATATATATATAACATAAATAAACAAATATATTTATATACATATATATATATATATAACATAAATAAACAAATATATTTATATACATATTTATATAAATTATATATATACAAAATCTAATATACATACACACACACACACACATATATAGAGCAAGAGAGAGAGATTGCTTACTAAATGAAATGAATGAAAACTGAAAATACAAGATTAAGCCCAAAGCGATTAACCGTTGTGCCATCATTATATAAATATGCATCTATAACTGTTCAAATACATAAACGGTCTGTTCTCACTTTAAAGCTGCTCAGCATCACACCGCTTGCTTTTTGCTTCTTCTTCTTCTTCTTCTTGTGTTTGAGAGGATTGACAAGACTTTTCAGCGCTGCTGGGACTGAAACAGACATGAAAATCTATCAATCTATCTATCAATCCCCAAATCAAATAAGAGATCAATAAAAAGGCGATGAGTTGTTACCCAGGTAATCAGGCACGTTTTTCAGCTGAGGTTTAATGACGGCCGGATGAAGGTCTTTGTCGTGTCGCAGCAGCTGCAGGTCTCTGGGATTGTCTTCAAAGTACGTCTGTCATGCATAAAATCAACGTCAACCAATCACAGGACATAGAGATAAACTGTTTTAAATGAAGCGTTCCCCAAACCTTGAGTTTCTCCGAATTGAGCAGCTCTTGTTTGATCTCCTTCAGTCTGGCCTCCTTCACCGCCTGCTTCGTTACCGATCTCATGGCATCCTGGGTAAATTAAACCACAGAAGAGACCCCTTAGGTGAGCCAAAGCACAAACACCGGTTCAGTGCGGCGGGAGGACACAAACATACCCGACACCTGTATCTGAATCCCTCGATTTCCTCCATTTTGAACCTGTACGGCTTCAAAACACTGTCATGTGTGTGGTCTGAAAACACAATTTGCATGTCATTTATAATAATTTTGTATCTTAAATGGTGCAGTCAAATGATTAATCGTTATTAAATCACATCCAAAATATTTTTTTGGTTACATAATATTTGTGTGTACCGTAAATATTTATTAAATGTATATAAATACATTAAAAAAAGGTGTATATATTAAATTGAATATGAATATTAATATGCATTATAGAAATGTAAATATATGTATGGAAATATTTTGGAATACTTAACATAAGTATGTACACAGTACTATATACATTATATTTACAATTATTGTTTTAGTTTATAATATTAGGTTTTTGACAACATGAGCAGGTATGATTTAGCTTCCTGTGATCACGTTAACAGAAATATTCTCAAAAACCTGCGACACTTACCTCCAGAAAGAGCGTTTTCAACCTGCGTGAGCATGGGGACTTCTGTGTGTGATATGAAGGAGAGCGCGGTCCCGAGGTTATCCGCACGCGCCGTTCTGAAGAAAATCAGTATTGTTACTGTTAACTAAAACTTTAAAACAAAATCATTAGCAATTATTTTTTCACTTAAATCTGAATATAAAAATATACTATAAAATACAAACATTAGATGAATTTAGAAGTAGAAATAATTCAGAATGAAATTACATTCATAGGTTTAGGTTGAAACACTTAAAAAAAAAAGAAACACACATCATACACGATTATAATTTTTTTTTAAATGGTATAACCAAAGAAAATAAATATAAATATATTTTTTTTATCATTTTGGACCCTTGTATGTACCATAAGCTGTCAAACATATCTGGAGTCGTATAGGTGTCAAATGGAGTTATATAGGTGTCAAGAAATTATAAAATATATAAAGCCTTTTCCACAAATCTCACACACCTGGGACTGAATTTTATTGGTAAACATGAATATGCAGACCTACTGCAAACCATCGAAATTCAATTAGTGCTGTCAAACGATTAATAGCATACCAAAAAAGGTTTGTTCGCATAGTACATGTGTGTTCTATGTGTATTTATTATGTATATATATATATATATATATATATATAAAAAAGACACACACATACTGTATATATTTTGAAATATTTACATGTATGTCTATATTTATAACATTTATAAAATAAATGTATTTAAAATACAAACATAACATTTTTCTGAAATATATACTGTACGTGTGTGTGTGTGTATGTATACACACACACATCATAAATATACACAGCACACATACATACGTAAACAAACTTTTTTTGGATGCAGTTAGTTTTACAGAACTAAATTTATCTCAACTGCATTGATTCCAAAGGGGTTAATACGGCTAATTCTAAGATTACATGCTCTTTTAAATTTCATTCAATTATATATTCAAATAAGATCCATAGTGAAAATCATATAGAGATACTGTATGCATTATTAACATGAACATGAAAACGTATGGAGTATTCTCCGCACACCTGCCGACGCGGTGGATGTAGGACTCAACTGAAGTGGGAAAATCAAAGTTGATCACATTAGACACGTTGTGGAAGTCGATTCCTCTGGAAACGCCATATTCCTTGTCTTTTCCTCTGAGCGGACGAAACAAACCAGTGTAAATATTTAATACAGCACACCTAACACTTCCAAGATCAAATAAATCATATTTAATGCACAACTGTTTTCTGTATTTCCACTGCTGTGAACTCTTACTTCTTCCCAGTGTTTTTCTTCTTCTTTCCCTTCTCTTTTGTTTTCTGGGAATGTGCCGGGGGATCCTCCAGTCCCTGTTCGTCTGTGGCGATTATGTAATTGTAGAAGCCTTGATTAAACTGAGTGATAATGTGACATCTGAAAAACAAAATAAAATTAATTGAAATGCAACAAGAAAACAGTATTTGCCACACACTTAATGTATTGATATAATTATAATATCAGTAAACAACACAACCTTGGTTACATCAGTAGGAGAGAAACAGTTGCTTCAGAGGGGATTATGATTTTTTTGTGAAATATTATTAAAACAAACATGAACTTAACAATACACTGTTCATGGTAAGAGCAGTACAGACTTATTTAGTATTACTTAAATAAGTTTATAGCTTTTATTAATAGTTTGAACTTAGCTTTTGTTATAGTTTTTAGCCCTTATGTAATATTTCGATTTATTTTTAACTTTTTGTTTCATTTACTAATTTCAGTTCTTCAACCTAAAATTACAAAAGCATATTTATATTAACATTTTTAGTATTATTGCAAGAAACATTTTTATGAACTCTGAAATAAAATAAAATATATAAATAAAAGTATTAGATTAACTTAAACTAAATAGAAATAAGTTAGTTTAAGCACTAAAACTACTTTGTTGAAAGTAACTGAAATAACAAGTAAAACCTAAATGGAGAATAAAAAAAAAAATCATAAGCTAAAATTTATATATTTATTTAAAAAAAATAAAAAATAAAAAATAAACTTAATTTAACACTGGTGTCAAGGGTCCACTTCCAGGGTTATTAAAAAAAATGGTACCATAAAATTGAAATTAAATATTCGATTAAAAAACTTTTAATTTTAAATAAGTTTAAGCTGAAGCAGTAAAGTAACTAAACTAAAAGATACTCAAATAATAAGTAAAACCTAAGTGTAAATATTAAAAAAAGGACAAGTAAAGTTAAAATCTAGTTCATAATATAAACAGAAACTCTGATACTTGGGTAACATTTGTGTCAAGTCACTTCCAGGGTTATCCCTGAAAGTGACTTGACGCTACAGTTATTTAAATATCCGTTTTTATTCATATTTTGAATTAGATTTTTTTGTATTTTTAAAATGTATAAATCTATCTATCTATCTATCTATCTATCTATCTATCTATTGTTTATCAGGTTTAGTTGATTAAACTGAATTAATGTCTAAAACTAAGTAAAATTAAATTATTTCATATTTTAGTTAAATGTACTGAAACTTTACATTAAAAAGCCGCATCATCAAAATTTTTATGGTTCTAGTTAAAGATAATAACCCTGCAGCTGTAAGAGCGAGACGATTGGTTTCTGCTCTCCTCCTCACCTGGAGTGAACGGGCAGCTCAGAGTTCAGGACACAAGCAGGGATGCTGAACTGCTCCAGAAACAGCTTGAGCCGGTAACAGCGGTCCACGTCACTGACAAACATGAGCGACTTCCCTCGAACCAGGCCGAGCTTCAGGAGCGTGTAGATGAGCAGGAACTTGTCTTCCTCCTCGCACCGGACGATGTACTGCTGGAGCTGAGAGCTGTCGGGCAGCTGAGAGCCCTGGAGCTTCAGAGTCACCTGCGACACACACACACACACACACACTGAGTCAGATCCAGACAAACACACTCGAGCTGCTGGAGCTGATGCTGCTGCACTCACAGGATTGTGAAGGACCAGCTCCTTCAGCGCCTGGACGTCGTCATTCAGCGTCGCCGACATGAGAAACGCCTGGTAGATCTTCGGCAAGTGACTACAGAGGTGAAAAAAATCAATATGACCCCAGTCCACAAAACCAGTGTTAAGTAGCCAACACCACACTGCATGGGTCAAAATAATCTATTTTATGCCAAAAATCAATAGGATAATAAATAAATATATTGTTCCATGAAGATATTTTGTAAATTCCCTACCATAAATATATCAAAACATACATTTGATAAGTAATTTGCATAGCTAAGAACTTCAATTGAACAACTTTAAAGGGTTAGTTCACCCAAAAATGAAAATGCCTGTCTTCAAAGCATCCCAGGTATATGTGACTTTCTTCTTTCAGACGAGTCCGATCTTATAGTTAGTTATCTTACAAATTGTCCAGGTCCCTCCAAGCCTCTCTTGGAGTAAGTGGGTATAACTCTGATTGGATTCGTCTGAAAGAAGAAAGCCACATACACCTAGGATAATTCGAAGGAGAGGTTATTTTTGAGGTGAACTATCCCTTTAAAAGGTGATTTTCTCAACATTTAGATTATTTCTGCACCGTCAGATTCCAGATTTATAAATAGTTGTCTCTAAGCCAAATCTCATCCTATCTTAACAAACCAAACCATTAAAGGAAAAAGCTTAGTTATTCAGCTTTCAGGTGATGTATAAATCTCAATTTCAAAAATAAATTGACCCTTGTGACTGGTTTTGTGGTCCAGGGTCACGAACACTAGGGTTTCTGCTGCTAAACGTAAAGGATAAGTCCACTTCCAGAATACAAATTTCCTGATCATTTACTCATCCCCATGTCTTTCCTTCTTCAGCTGCAATGAAATGACGTTTTTTGAGGACATAATTTCAGGATTTAAAAATCAATAATGCAGTTTCAATGCAGCTTCAAAGGGCTCTACACAATAAGAGTCTTATCTAGCGAAACAATCAGTCATTTTCGTAAAAAAAAATTATATTTAGCAACTTTTTAACCACACGTGCTCAGCTAGCATTAGGTCTGCGATGCTTGTCTTTATTGGGTGATATTAGAAAAGGTCCAAAAAAGTCAAATGGCTTTTACAAAAAGGTAAAACAACAACGTGGGATGAATATTTATGTGTATAAATATGATTTAAAAAAGAAAGACAGTTTTAATCGATAGGACCCTTATTCCTCGACTGGGATCATGTAGAGCGCTTTAAAGCTGCAGTGCACCTGAATTATACAGCTTGAAATCACTGGCCACCATAGAAGTCCACTATATGGAGAAAAATCCTGGAACGTTTTCTTTAAAAAAAACATAATTTCTTTTCGACTGAAGAAATAAAGGCATGATGGAGGCGAGTAAATTATTGAAAAATGTTTATTCTGGAAGTGGTCTTATCTTTTAAGACATTTATCACACACCGTTTTAATGGAAACACGTACCACAGCAGGCTTTTCAGATCCGACTCAAACCCAAACGAGAAGAGAAGATCAGCCTCGTCAATGACCAGCATCTCTAATGAAGACTGAAGATGAAGGTTCTGGGCGTTAATGTGGGCTTGAACACGGGATGGTGTGCTGACTACAATGTCCGGTTTCTCCATTAAAATCGGCCTGAGAAAGACAAACACTTGTAATTAATATTTAACTGCACTTAAAATCCGCACTTAACTTGAGCAGAGTTGTTATTGTTAACTAAAACTATAATTACTGAAAATACTTTTTTGAAGCTGGAATAAAATATAAATCCTGGTCGAAAGGAAAACTTTTATGTTATGTGGAAGTTTAAGCTTACTAACTTAAAAAAAAGGAAAAAATGAAAAAGTTATTTTTTTTCACAAAACAAAAACTAATAAAAAAAATGACAAAACAATTACTAAAACTTAAACTGAAATTAAAATAAAAATACAAAAATGAAACCTAATAATAATAATATTATAAATAATACCAAAACTAAACATTTCAAACCTCCCAAAATAGTCAAATTGAACATAAATATTCTAAAACAAAACTTAATTCAATAAAAAAGGTACATAACATAACTTTAACTGAATAATAAATGAAAATATAACAACTAAACCTAATTCAAGATATTAATAAGATAAATATAAAAACATATTAATAAGATATTAATAAAAACTACTAATATATATAGTTATATATACACACACACACACACACACTAAATCTAAATAAATGGAAAAAAACTAAAACGTAATGACACACAATAGAATTTCTCAAATTTACACTACAACTAAAAAGAAAAACATAAAAATGAAACCTAATTCAAAATATTAATAAAACCTATAGTAGCTTATAAATAATATTAAATTACACATTTTGAATCTCCCAGGTTTTGATGGTTGTTTTTATGAAATGATGGTTCATTTGATTGATAAAACAAATAAATTTCAAGACAAACCTCATTCTAGGTCATTATATAAATGTAGACATAATGCATTTAACCTTTTTTTATTATGATTTTGCTTTTTGTTACTGACTTCTGAGCTGATATATCTGCTTTCCCGGAGATGTCGGCCACTCGTACGTCTCTGCCGCAGAACGCAGTGAGCTGTCGGATCATGGTTTGGACCTGCTGGCCCAGTTCTTTGGTCGGGACCAGGATTAGAGCTCTGATGGCCTGCTCCCGTACAGTCTGGACACATCAGCAGCAACAATAAACGGTGTGTTGTATATCTGAACTGACAACTCTGTCATTGAGGGCCACGTTAGAATAACTCAAAGCCAAGTGTCACCTGTTTGGACGTGAGGATTCTTTGAATGAGTGGGATCGCGTAGGCTGCGGTTTTTCCTGATCCGGTTCGAGCTCGGGCCAGCAGATCTTTGCCCTCAAGCGCCAGCGGGATGGCTTTCTCCTGGATCAGGGTGGGCTGAGACCAGCCTAAATCCGCCAGAGCCTGAGAAACAAACAAACACAAAGCAATTTTTTGTTTTTACATCATGTGTAAAAACTACTGACTTTTTTTTTTACACACACACACACACACACACACACACACACACACACACAGTACTAATGTAAACAAAAACTTTTATTTTGGATGTGATCGCGGTTAATTATTTTAAAATATACATACATTTGTATTTGCTTAAATTATTTATACCTGCAGGCTATACACAAATAATAAAGAAAAATATTTACACACACAGTACTAATATATATATATGTATAGTTATATGAATATGTTGTTTTATTTAAACAAATACAAATATATGTATATTTGAAAATAATTAACCGCGATCACATCCAAAAAAAAAAAGGTTTTTGTTTACATTATATATGGATGTGTACAGTGTATATTTATTATGTACATATAAAAGCACACACATACAGCTTATATAATTAAAATATTTACATGTACTTGTATATGATTTGTATTATAAATAAAATTAACACATAAACATTACATATTTTACTCAAATATATACATGCAAGTGCTTTTATATATTTTACTCAAATATATACATGCAAGTGCTTTTATTTATATATACACATATAACCCAAAAACTTTTAATTAATCGCTCGACAGCACACACACCTCAGTTGTCAGCCATTATCAGATGTATAATAGCAAATTATTACAGTTTTAGTGTATTAACAACAGTATTTGGTCTGGAACTAGTACCCATAATTAAATACAGTTCAACAAGAAATGTATTTATGCGAAACCTGTTGTCACAGGCAAAAAACGTTGCCATAGATCATGATAAAATAGACAGAATACAAATAATACAATATTGAAGTATTTAATAAGAAATATATTACGCACTCTTTCAGAAACGACGTGCTCATGTTAGCATGTAAACATAATATTGTTTCAGACACGAACTACATTCAAACTGCACATAACAAACTCTGTGTGGCATTGCGAGGTAGACTGACATTATATTATTAGCACGACTGTGTATATTTTACCTTTAACAGCCGATCATCTATACCCATCTCGTGAAATTGCAGCGTATCTTCCTCCATCTTCACACGTGTGTTTGCGCACAGGCGAGCGAGACGTTAAACCCCCCGCTGCGCATCAGCGCCACCTGCCGTACTGGAGAAGAAATGCAGGTCAAACCACACGACGTCGCTTTCATACGGACACGCCCGTCTGTAAAGAATAACAAAGTCTAGAAAACAACACAACACTTTTTAAGTCACGCGTAATGCTTTTTCCACAGTCTCCCGTGTTGTATTCACAGCCGAACGCGGTTTAAGGCGTTTCGCCTGCAGTTCCCATGACCGACCGCTTGATGCCGCTGATGCGAAACGCCCTTTTGATGAACTGACAGAAGACAAACAAAAGCATCAACGTGGAGGAAAAACAGAGCACGAACACAAAATACTAGTAAGTTCCACCTCTTAGATGTCGCAGGACATTAACCAACACCTCTCCTAATAGATAGGTCCTAACTAAATATCTGCGAGTACAGAGAAATGCATTAAACTGCCGTCACCGTAACGCTGATGCAGTAGGAAGTAAATATCACACATGCTGCTATTGACCTACACCACAGGCAGGCTGATTATTATTATTATTACATATATTTAATTCGTGCATTTCTATTGTGTATGCATGTGTCCCAAAGCACTCAGTTTACTTTCTTTTGCATGCAAAGGAGAAGAGAAAATCTGATATGGAGGCACAGGTAGAGCTATATGAAGCGAATTTGTTCATCGTTTATTGTGCATAAAGATACAATTTCTATTTTATTGATTTGTGAACACTAAATGATTGTGTGCTCAGATGAGGCAGCGAGTTTTCACCGGGGTGGTCACACAGATGCAGGAGCATCATGGGATTGTGGATCAGGAGGTTCATTTTCCAGTGAGGTATGTGTATATTCTAAAAACAGTGGCGGGAAGCAACTAGTTACATGTAACTAAATTACAAAATAAGATTATGCGTTATTTTTAGGAGTGCAATCATAGTTTTAATTACAAAGTAATATTATAAACTGCATGTACTAGCTATGTGGTTAGGATTAGACTTACTTGCTTGTAATTATGCATCATTTTTTGTTATTATATCAGTAATGTAACAAAGATGCCTTTAAATAAAGTGTTACCCAAATTGAAAAATTAATTAAGTTGCCGTTACCTATGACAATGTCTCTTTCATTACATTGACTACTCTACACTTTATATGTTTGAAAATGATTAACAGTTGAAAACATAAAAAATTTATTAAAGTAATCAAATGTAATAAAGTACTTTAATTAAGTAATCGAAATAGTCGCAATACTTTTGTTACATTTTAAATAGTGTAAGCTATTACGTATCCAAAGTAACTTTCCCAACACTGATTCTGAATCATATGAATGATAACCTGAGTGTCAGCTTGATGTGATGGAGGGCTTGTGGTCTGTACCGCAGTGTTGTGGTGGGTCGAGTGCCTCTGGTGGGAGAAAAAGTGTTGGTGAAAGCTGTCCAGGACCCCCTGAAGCCCATCAGCTGGACGGCACAGAAAGTTCAGACGCTGAACGGACAGGTGGGCAGAAAGGTTTTGGGCTAATACTAATAGAAATGCACTGTTTTTTTAAAAGCGTATATGTAAGTGTGCATCTCTGTGTATTTGCATTAACATTATTTGTAATACTTCCTTTTCTTCATGATTTTGGATAGAAGTTAACATTGTTCTTTGATTTGAAGCGCAGAAATATGAGTTTCCACTAAACTTGCATACTGTGAAATATTATTAAAATTGACAATATCAATCTTACATTTGAATGTTACGTCTTCAGCATCATTACTCCAGGCTTCGGCATCACATGATCCTTCAGCTTCATATTCAGAATTATTTTAATGAAAAGAAAGTATAAAAACAGCATTCGAAATAGAGATCTTTTGTCACATTAAACATATTTTCCTGTCACTTTCTATCAATTTAATGCATCCTCAATTAATAAAAGTATTAATTTGACATAATTCACACATGTTGACTGTTTCATGAAAGATGTGACAAAATGCACAAGTTAACATCTGTAACAATGAAAGGTTAAATTTACCTTAATTATAATTAATGTTGTTTTATTAACATTTATATCAATCGTTTATTTGTGTTCTGAGAAGATGATAGATACTTGGAATTTAAAATTAAATGCAGTTTTAAATCAAGATGCTGTATATTTAATGACTTGAGATTCTGATGAAGGAGAGTGTAATTGCCATGTTATTTTTTTTTTCATACCTGATCTTTCGAACGCTTGTCTCTTTCTCTGGTTTCTTTGTGTCAGCCCTTCAAATCTCCTCCTCCGCTGCTGCCCTCAATGTCATCCAATCCGAAGCCTGGCATTTTAGGGACCAAACCACAACCTCTGCTGAAATCTCCCAAAATACCACCACTGATTCCCAGCATGCAGCCAAATCCTGGTACATGATGCGCTGTTGTTATCCTTAACTAAACTGTTAATTAGACATTAATAGAAATACGGCTCAATTAAAAAACACTTTGCAAATACAACGCTGTTCAAAATGTATTATGAAAAAGGCTCTTCTGCTCACCAAAGATGCATTTACTTGATCAGTAAACTGTGAAGTAATTCAAAACAAGAGTATCTGATGTTTAGCTCATCGGTCTGATATGTGACAGGTGGCATGATGCAGATGTCCCATCACCAGCAGATGTCCTGGAACGGTCCGTTTGACGGTTGGGGCGGAGGACGGAAGAGACACGCTGAGGTCATGGGAGGACGTAGAGGTGGACGCTGGTGAGTATACTGTGTACTGCATACTATTTTAAAAAACGAGTGTCTATTTACACTAAGTGCAAATGGCCCGTCTTGTTGGCAGAGGCTACTCCGCCCACCAACGTCTGATTGGGACAGTCAACATTGCAAAAGAAGCAGATGGTAAAACATCTGTCGTACTCATTTCGAAGTGATCAACCCGGGTTCGAATCAGACTTTTCTTCTCCCTTTTCAAATTTCACATCAGAAAAGCATTGACTTTCAATAAAAATGAAGCATGTAATCAAAAAGTTGAGCATGAAGAGTTAGGGTAGATGTAGGGAGGGCTTTATAATAATCCCAATAAGGTGGTATCAGTTTAATAATTTTAATTAAAATGAAAATGCACACTCACTAATTATTATTGCATACTGTTTTATAATGCACTATATATTTATATATATTTTATAAGTGCAGATAATTGCCATTATAGTATAAATAACAGAACACTTTAATAGAATATATAGCTATTTGCATTAAGTGTAAATTGCCTCTATTAATTTTCACTTAGTGTAAATATTTGCTGCCTTAAAGAAAATCCAGTAACACTTTACAATAAGGTGTTATTAGTTAAGATTAGTTCATGTAAACAAACAAAGAACAATACACTTATTACAGTATTTATACCTTTTTTTAACGTTAGTTCATAAAAAAGTTCTTCTTAGCTCACAGTGCATTAACTAATGTTAACAAACACAACTTGTGATTTTACTAATGCATTAGGAAATGCAGAAATTAGCATTAATTATTAGCAAAAATGAGCTAAAATTAACTAAATGCTGTAGAAGTATTGATCATTCTTAGTTCATTATAAATTATGTTAACTAATGATGAACTAATGATGCTTTTGAACAGTTCAAGGCTATGTTGTTGTCACATGACTGCGCTTCATTTCACATTACACTGTGATTTGGCTCCTAATTTCAGGTGAAAAAACATTTTGATCTTCCTCTACAAATGAATGAATTACTCTGTAAATATTCTGTGTCATCATTTGTCTTTCTTAAAAAAAAAGGAAAGAAAAAGCAAAAAAATGTAGCTTCTAAAACTACATTTAATAGAAATTAAAATGAGAATGTAGCACTTTTAGTGTAAGTTTGCATAGAACAGTATGATTAAATAATAAGGCAAAGTTGAGATTGATGATGTGTCATTGTATCAAGTTGAACGCAATGCATTGTGAAAATTGTTAAATAATATTACAATGTAACTTTTTAACTTTTCTATTACATTTATTATAAAAAATAATTTATTTCTGTGATCAAAGCTGAATTTTCAGCATTCTTCTCAGTCTTCAGTGTCACACGATTCTTCAGAAATCATCAATTCTTTTTTTTATTAATTAATTTATCAATTTTCTAAAAAAAGTATAGTTTTTTTGCTAAAGGTTTGCAAGAACAGTACAGTCTGATATGCTTCAGCAGCTCATTCTGTTGTTTTTGTGTGAGTGTCCTTGAGGACCGTCCTGTTTTTAACGCTGACGCGTGTCCTTGCTGCTCTTTGTGGCGTGACTCAGGGAGGACGGAGGAGGGCCATGGGGAGGAGATGCCATGCACCAAAAACGAAAAAGATGGAGGGCCGCCTCAGAGGAGGAAGCGCCCAAAAAGAGCAGCTCCGTATCTACACACAGCGCTCCGTTGTTCTCCTGTTTCTCCAGGGACACGTAAGTCGGTCAGAAACAACATGTTCTGATGAAACGTAAAGTCACGTTGATCTTTATTGTCATTTTACTTCATGTGTGGAAATATAGTGTGTCGCAGAAGCACGGTGCTACATAGTAATTAAACATAAATATAAAATGATGGAAGCATAAGAAAAACATTTACAAAGCTTTACAACAGTTAACCATCTGACTACATATATACTGGTTGATTAAACATACACATAATCAGAGACTGTACTTTACATGAAAGCTGTGCATGAGGTTGTGCGAAAGATATATTTAGAGGGAAGCAGAACATAGTGCAATATGAGTTGTAGTGCAATGCACAATATATTATGTTGAGTCTTCGTAGCCTGGAGTGTTTATAAAATGTGCTTGCAGTGCAAAAAGATATATAAATACACACACATAGAATATATGTTTTAAAAATGTTTACGTGTGTGTGTGTATATATATATATATATATATATATATATATACTGTATAATTTATATTGTATATAATCAGATTTAATATACAATTGTAACATTTTTCAAAAATATATGCATGCATGTGTATTTGTATATACATAAAAAATATACATAGTGCACTGCACACACAGGTACATAAACACATGCATATATACTATAGATTGGTAGATAGTTATCGATATATTTATATGTGCATACATATGTGTGTGTGTATAAATAAATATATAAATATATATATATATACTAGTGCTGTCAAATAATTAATCATGATTTATCGCGTCCAAAATAAACAAAAAAAGTTACATTATATATGTGTGTGTTCTGTGTATATTTACATGTTTATATATTATTTTTTTATTATTATATATAAATATATTTCATAGATGAACAACATATTTTTCTATGTGCATCAGTTTGTATTTATATATACATAGTAAATATAAACAGTACACGCAGATATTTTGTAAGGGATAATAAGGGACGCTTCGCGTCGGGTCCTGATCACACCGTCGGGGCTTATTTCTGCGATAATTACAGGCTGCCTGAACATTATCCCGCTTGTTACAGGGCTACTTGCAACATAAGGAAAAAAACGACATGAATATGAATTTTAAACATTTTATTGGCATATTTGTTTTAAATGAACATTTTCATCCTTCCGCGAAACGATATAGTACCACGTGACTAAC
>JAUMHP010000002.1:2163867-2176376 GCA_032361065.1 Enteromius trimaculatus | reverse complement strand
TTTGTGTTCCTCAACAGCGCTGACTTCCCTGACCTTCGCAAACACAACAACTGCATGGCCAGTGCACTAACCCCGGCCATCTATGCCAAACTGAGGGACAAGATCACCCCAAACAACTGGACTCTTGACCAGTGCATTCAGACTGGTGTGGACAACCCTGGTCATCCTTTCATCAAGACAGTGGGGATGGTTGCTGGTGATGAGGAGAGCTATGAGGTACAGCCATACATTCAAACTACCTACATGCTTTTTTTTTTTTTAAATTTGACATAATATCATACTTGGCTGGCTTCTTATCCAGCAAGGCTTCCTTGATCATCCTGTTTCACCAGGTTAAAGGTACAACTATGGTGGTCTGCTAACTAGACCGCTACAAATCAGCTTGGCCAAATCTAATTTATTATTGTAATAGCTGGACTTTTCTGCAATTTCTGGCTTTGCCTCTCCTCTTTTTTCAAGATAATGCAGAGCAGACTACTCTAGAGACAACACCCTTGACTTCTTTTTCAAATGATGTTGCAGGTGTTTGCTGAAATCTTTGATCCAGTAATCAAGGACAGACACAATGGCTATGACCCAAGGACCATGAAGCATCCCACTGACTTGGATGCCTCCAAGGTGAACATGCTTTTATTTCTCCATGTATGAGCTTCTCAGATTTATATTTATTTTAATGTTCTACCAACATTTCTTGGTTATTCTTTATCTTACAGATCCATTCAGGCATATTTGATGAAAACTATGTCCTGTCGTCCCGTGTACGCACAGGCCGCAGTATCCGTGGCCTCAGCCTTCCCCCTGCCTGCAGCCGCTCTGAGCGACGTGAAGTTGAAAGGGTCACGGTCCAGGCCTTGGCTGGCCTGAAGGGAGACCTCTCTGGTCGTTACTACAGCCTGACTGAAATGACTGATCAAGAGCAGCAGAGACTTATCGACGTGAGTTGCTTCCATAAAGGTCTTTCAGTCATAGGATACTTAAGTCCAGACAGGTTAAGTGCTTGGTTGATAATATGATTGGGATTAACTGAGCTGCTTCCACACATCATGATACTGAACTCTTCCTTTCATGCTGGCATTGATCAGGAGCATTTTCTCTTTGACAAGCCCGTGTCTCCTTTGCTCACTGCATCTGGGATGGCCAGGGACTGGCCAGATGCTCGTGGGATCTGGTAAGGCTAGACGGAGAGAAAGCAAGCCATGACAGTACAGCCGCAAGAGTCTCTTTAGTTCTAGACCCTTCTTCCCATCTTCCAAGTTTGCAATTGACTCAAGAAGTGTTTAGTTTTCTTCTAATTCTGTGATCCTCGTCCAGTTCCACCTACCTTTGTCTTACTTTCATCCTTCTGTAGGACCACTTCCTGTTTGACAAACCTGTCTCCCCTTTGTTGACTTGTGCCTTTATGGCCCGTGACTGGCCAGATGCAAGAGGCATCTGGTATGGCTTTAGGAAGTTCTTGGCACGATTGACCATTTATATAACTAACAAGATATGTCACACAGGAAGAATATTCTCACATTTACCTGCAAGTATAGAACTGCATTCAGATAAAACATTCATATGTATCTTCAGTCTTAGATTAAAGGCATGCTTTTGCATATGAAACAAGCAAAACTGACTGCACAGAGTCCCTTTTTGTATTTGAAACATCTCATTATTTGCAAGGCATAACAACGAGAAGACCTTCTTAATATGGATCAATGAAGAAGACCACACCCGTGTCATTTCCATGGAGAAGGGTGGCAACATGAAAAGGGTGTTTGAGAGGTTCTGCAGAGGACTCAAACAGGTAAAACCTTTATACTTTTAACAATTAACCAACTTACCTAGAGAGTTGTCCTATAAGGTTAATGCCATCCGTCTCTTGGCTACCTCTTTGTTGGACAGGTAGAACGCTTGATTCAGGAGAGAGGCTGGGAGTTTATGTGGAATGAACATCTTGGCTACATCCTGACCTGTCCATCCAACCTGGGCACCGGCCTCAGGGCTGGAGTACATGTCCGCTTGCCAAAGCTCAGCAAGGTAACAATAGTTACTTTTATCTTCCAGTGAAAGCTTTCAGAAGTACGCTGTACCTGTTGATGACAATTCCCTGTAGGACCCTCGCTTTGGCAAGATCCTGGATAACTTGCGGCTGCAGAAGCGTGGCACTGGAGGCGTGGACACCGCTGCAGTGGGCGATACCTTTGACATCTCAAACCTTGACCGTCTGGGCAAATCCGAGGTAGGCCATTCAAAATCAGTGGGAGTGGAGTTTTCCATGCAAAGGTTTCTCAAACTCTGGTGTGACTCTTTACAAGGTGGAACTGGTGCAGCTAGTCGTTGATGGTGTCAACTACCTGATCGAGTGTGAGAAGAGGCTGGAAAAGGGCCAGGATATCAAGGTCCCTGCCCCCATCCAACAATTTAGGAAGTGAGCAATGCTCTTTTAATGAAGGATGTATCCAGCAAGAGAAACACGGACACTCCTTCCACTTATCCCAAAACCATAGGTCTTAAATGTATAGAAAGCTCAATAAAATGAACCCTAATACTACAAATGCTTCATTATTTCTTTGCAACCACTAACTTAATGTGTACACAGCGAGCTGCCATTGCAGTCAACAAAAATGCTTGCTAGCAGTGTAAAGCGCTTTTAACTTTTGTTATAGCAGAGGTGCTCTAGTTTTGTAATATTGCTTGCCTGCAGTCACAGTGCAGACATCTTATTTTGCTGCCAGAAGCTTTTTACTCTAAAGTATTTAGCAGCAGGATGCTACTAACAATGTCAACACAGTTGCTCTGCTATTGCAGACAGTAATGGGTTTATCATTACAAGGTTCTAGAAGCCCAGTGGCCAGACACATGACCCAAGCACGAAGTCAAACCAAGACTCGATGTCACCTACTCAGTATATATGTTGAGTAAAAAAAATCTTTATACACTATGTAAGCAAAATGTTTGTCTGAATACAGTCTTTCATCTACTGTAAAATGCGGAAATGTCCAACCCTCTTTGTACAATGGTTTAAACTGTAATTAATTTAACGCCAGACACTGGCCTCCCATCGTTAGACAGACTAATCCAGTGGGGCTAATTTCTCCATTTAGAGCTACTTAGTGCCGTATCTAATAATGCTAATCTTAGTATACTTAAGAGAGAAGCGGGATGGAGGAGGGGTAAATATGTGTGGGCTTCTACAAAATGGGTTCAGCTTCATGGTTGTAGAAGCCACTGAAAAGACACAGAGGCTATTTTTAGAGGGTCTACATGCAAGCAAAACCCAAATGCAGCCAATAATGATGGTAATAAAACAATTTTCCATCTGATAACATCAAAGAACCTTGGAACCGCCACTACTTTTATATGAATAGAAGAAAACTAAAAACCATTATAGACCAAATATGTCTAATCAGCTTATTATACACTCCCTTGTCCTGAAAAAAATAATTTATAGAATGCTGTTTTACAATCTTAAATTACTGGGTATTTACAGTTTGATTTCATTTTTGATTAAAGTGGTAGCATGTAGCAAATAAGGTGTCGTTGGTTGTTTTTCGACACCCGTACAGTGCTTCTGTATTTTGGTGACACTCTCAACTACGCCAGCTTGTTGTGATCAACTAAACTCATAGCACTGAGCAATCATATAGTCCATAAGAAAAACCTATTTACCTCGAAAGTCTTGTATTAATTAGATCTTCACAGTGGTTCATTTGGCGTTTTCCCAAAACAGAAGCATCAAACCCCCTAATGGCCGTGATGAAGAAGTGCTTCATCGTTAGATGTACAAGGTGTTGTGAATTTGTACAATAGGACTTAACAGCATGTTTTTCCAGACCTAAAAAGCACTACAGCTATTCATTGCATAACCCCTCAAACTAAGAAAAAACGCTTCCTTAAACCTTGACAACTGCAATTTAGCATTTAGCAATTGTATAACTAATAAACTTGTGTGTAAACTACTAATTTCTGGGAAAATCAGGAATCAACAATTGAAAAGACATTACTACTCCTATACGACTGTATATCTCACATCCAGTTCAAACGGGAGGTTTGGTAACACTTTACTATTAACTAGTTACTTATTAGCATGCATGCAACTAGAATGGTCTGTATTCATAAAACACATTAATATTCTAGATCCCTTATCCTGACCAAATACCTAAGCATAGCAGCCAGAACTACCACCTTACTATTAATAAATAGAAAATGTAAAGTTTATAAGTGAAAATAATCGATAATCTTAAGTGTTACTAAGAATTACTAGAAAGAAGAAAGTATGTGTCCCAGAAAGGTCTTAAGATACATGATACTCAGTCAGACACAAAGTCAAGTTTTGCTTTCCTTTTTATGACATCATAAACATTATATTGATGACAGCAACTAGTTTGTGATTCAGTGAGTTACAAACTGAGATTATGAAGAACATGAAACCTTATTTCACAGAAAACAGTGCAACCTAAGCAAAACAATTACAAAGATGAGAGAGAAATATAAAAGAAACATTTGCCACACACCTTTGACTTATTACGTGTTTTCATTCAACAAATTATTGGATTGGATTTTTTTTCAATGTCATAAATGTGAAAGTGAAACGATTTAACATTATACTCTGGTTCACCGTAGTATTCTGCTACGAAAACAGTCAAGATTCATCACGCAGCAGATTACCTGACCTGAACACATCTCTGTGCAATTTAAGAACAAATTAAAAGGAACAGCCTTTTCGCCCCCTCCCGTCCTTCCCCACCCCCAAATCTCACCACTTTTATCGAGTTCTCATTCGCACGCTCCCCTCGTCACAATTTTGACACGCTTCGACACCCAGAGGCTGAGAAGTCACGGGTATTTCTGCCGAAGGTGAAATGCGGCTGGGATGCTCCGCGGGGGGACCGAGAGTGGGGGCGGACTGGTGGGGACTCGGATTGGGGGAAACGGTTTTGGAGGAGTGGGCAAAGGAGAAACAAGGGAAACGCGCCCATGAGATATCAGTCCACTGGCCGCTTCTCGCCATGTTTCTTTGTAAACTCTTCTGCGTTCTTAAAGAATTTTTTACGGTCTTTTGAATATTCCTCCGCCAGGTCGGCCCTCAGCGGGTGTTCTGGTTGGGGGTCGTTGACGAGGGCGATGAGAGACTGGATAACTGTTGAAAGAGGAGGGGGGAAAACATATTTAATGCCAATATTATGAGTGTGAGGTGGATGAAAGGGCTCCGAGACGTGCCGTACCTTGATCAGTTTTAGTCGCAGGTTTCCAGTTCTCAGCACTTATGACTGGCAGACACACCTGACCCTTCTCATCAATATTCGGGTGGTAGATCTTGGTTTTAAAAGTGATCTTGGGAGGTTTAAAGGGGTATTCTGCAGGGAATGTGATCTCAATCCGGAATGCACCTTTGTCGTATGGAGGGTTGTCCTGAAAAAGAAAATGCAGGGCATGAGATTAAATACAAGAGAAGATGGTGATATTTTTCATGCGTGCAATTAATGCAAAAAAACACATTCGCATTCAATGCAAACTTACAGGAACAATGAGTCCTTGCCAGGTCAGAATGTTTGACTCATCCACCTGAATGTTGCGGAAATTTTTCATTCCAGACTTGCGAATTTCATCAAGTTCCTGTTAAACACAGTATATTAGGCTACAAAGAAACCTGATACTTCTCGAATTGTTGAGATTTGAAAAACCACAAAGTGAGAACGAAACACTTTCGGTTTCACTGTGGTCGTGTGAACAATGCTCTTTCATTCTCTTACATTTACATTGCAATTTTTATTTTATTTAAATCTGTTAAAATAGCACAAATTCACACAAAATAGTGATAATACTGCTAAATAGTTTGAAATATGAATGTTATTATTCAAAACTAGTATTAATATATTTATAAAAAATACTTACAATTATTTAGTAAATTATAAATGTTTTAAAAAGGAAGAAAACAGACATACTTCCTGTTTCTCTTTCTCCTAGTATCACAAATTACACACTAAGACCGCGCAGAAAACCTCATCTGTTATATTAAACTAGTTTGTATTGACTCAATTTCATTTTGATCACTATTTCGGATTTGATCTTACTCGATAAACTTACATGTAAGGTAGTTTCTGTCTTATCTACTAAACATCATCTGTCAACGACAACATTCTTCAACAGACATGCAAAAGTTTATTCTGAAGCACAGCATTAATTAGACTCACCCAGAACAATGATTATCCTATCTGAGCTTTATCTGCCTGTTTATTTCCATTAAATGTGGAAAGTCGAACTACGGCTAAGATCGTTAGCTTCCTCCTTATCATCCTCGTCACATTTCACCCCAGAGTGCTCTAAAGTTTCAGCTTTCAGACCAACCGTGATTCAAGCTCGCATTACGCCTATTCGCGGAGGTAAAGCGAGTAAAATCTCTATTTAGTATGCATAAAAGCAGATTTTTCGGAATATTTACCTTATGCAGTCGCCTGCTCGCCGCCATCTTGGATTTGCCTTCGCCCACAATGCAAAGCGCGTTGAATTCACCTCAGTCATTTCAAATAAATGAATAAAAAGATGTGTGACAAATGCAGTTATTTGACTATAAAAAAAATATTTAAAATTATTTTTTTGTGTTGTTTGTTTCAGTTACATATTGTTCATAATTTTATTGTTTTGCTTTTTAGTATGTCTATATAGTTTGCATTCTTTGAGTTATTTTACTCAAGTTGAGTTATATTTCCTTTGTAAGTTTATGTTATTTCATGTAAAGAAAATCTTTTATGGTGTTATTTAATTTTTTTTTTTAAATAATAACCATGGACAAATGTATAATTTTTGAAGAAAAAAAAAAATTCTTAAAGTAGAGTGAATATATATATATATTATTATTATTATTATTTAGCCATCAGCAATATCTGCTTCTATTTCCTCAATTGAACTATTTTTATAAGCATGTTATCGTTATTATTGTTTGACACACTTAAGAGTACAATGTGAAGAATATATAAAAGAATAAATAAAATTAAAAAACAATAAAAAAGAAACTGTTAGCAGAATAGAAAACTGAAAATACAGTTTTTAAAACGACAACCTTTCAAAATGTTACATACATATATATATACATATTTTCTTAACATAAAAAGTACAATAATCTGCTTTAATATGAGAAAGTAAAATAAAACGAGTCCACTAGGGGGTGTAAGAGCACTTTATTATTGCTGCACATTCTGAGCCAAACACACTACATGTGACAGAACAAATAATCACTCAACCTCGGATCAACCTAAGCCTGTTACTTTAGGACACACGTCTGCTTATTGTAGTATGCACATACGTAATTAAAAAAAAAACATTTTCAAAACTGACAGATAATAAATAAAGTATAGGTAGTTATTATTTTGGCATGTAAAAATACGTAACCTATGCATATTTCCTTTTTCTATAGGCTACTTCCTTTTTCTAAGGTTTATTACATAATGTTTAACATAGTTTCACTTCCACTGCTGTAACAATATGTTAACGAATCGTCAACGGACATTTCTTTACAAACCTGCTCTTCTTGTTGGTCTCTCAAAACACCAGGGGCTTGAAAGAAGTATTCCGCAAACAACTCAGTCTGGCCTCAGTCAGAGAGAGAATATCAAAATAAAGTTCGGCTTAAACGTTTAAAAAAACAAAACGGAATGCTTGTAAATGTGATTCATGTGAAAACTCTACAAATGTCATTTGTATTAAATTAATGTAGTTGCAATTTAATTTCCAAACACTTATTGTCCCCAAGATAAATCTAATAAAAACATGAGGATGTAGACCTACATAGGTGAATTATAAGATATTAGTTCAGTTTAAAATCAGTCTTTTATACATTAGAATGTTTTTTTTTCTCCCAAACAATAATGTCCCAAGACATAAAAGACCTATATAGCTGATATATTATATAGCCTGCAATTTATATACCTGTATATGGCTACATAGCTAGACTTAGAAAATGTCAATATGTCAATAAATCCACTGATCTAACTGTGCTGACACTATCAGATGAGAACACAAATACTGAACTTGATTGAGCTGAATAATGACACTACTGTCTTCCACACAGCTGTAATTGATTAACTTTGCATCATTAACAATTACTTCCCTTTGTATTACTGTGAAGCTGCTTTGTATAGTGTATAAAGCACTATAAATAAATGTAACTGGACTAAATGCACTTTTTGCATCCTATTTATGGTATTTATTATTTTTTGATTTGCCAAATTACTTCAGTGTATTTGAAAAAAGCTGTTTTAACCATGCACGTTTTACCCTCAAAGTTAAAAGTAGTAAAAGTAGAAATATCCCATGCATATTTGAGTATAAAAAGCATGTAGAATTACTACACTAGAATTAAGAGATGATTGGAATCTCTGAGTGAGCATGATGGAGATGCACACACACACACACACACACACACACACACACACGCATTTGGATTGCAAATGTGGCAGCAGCAGTGGCAGGTCATGGCACGTTACACCATCTCAGCAGCAGCAGCAGCCCTGGGCTGTTTAGGCAAATAGAGGCAGGGCATTTACCCTCTCTCCCCCTCTCTTTACTGCCTCTTATTCAAATTTGGGTCAGGGGTGAGGATTTCTCACGTCACACAAGCTTGCAGGCAAGATGGCGCTCGGAAAGCTGTGAGATGTGAAAACAGAATGACTGTTTGAAGAGCTTCTGTCGATGCATTAAGGTACAGATACTTTATTACTACATACGCGCTTGCTTTTGCGTTGTGAGGGGAAACGTGCGCGCGATGTAACTGGGGTTTGCGAGGGCTTTCTTCTCTTGTTTTTTTTTTTAAAGAAACACTGATTCCTCCAACGTACTGCTCTTATCGCGTGCCCACTGGGCTTTTAATGCACACACACAGCGCGAGCGCAGCCTGGCAGGGGCAGATATGTGTGTTTTTATCAAAGGCATCGTTACCTGTTTCAGCGTGGCTCGTGCAGTAACCGAATGCAACGTTTATAACACTTAATACCAGTATACTGCATCTTTATACTTGACTAAAAATGATTAATCGCCACTTTGATGGCAAAACCCGATCACTGGCCCTTTATGTGGCCAGCATTCCTGTCTCACCCCTCCCTCGGTGTGTGTTTTACCTTTAACGTGTATAATGCTCATATTGAATATTTGTGCATGGTTTTGCATCGTTAACGCATGCATTAACTATCGCGTTGAGCATTTATAACGCTCGTATATAATATTGTTTTCCATGCATGAAGATGTCACGATGAAGATTTTAGGTGATCCGTGTTTGTTTCATTAAATGCACAAAAGCTAAGCTCTATTTATAGGTGGAAAGCTGGTTTTTAGTGGTATCGGTTGAGCCTGCTTTGTTGGTGTGCTTGTGCTTCGTTCGGATCATCATGACTAGGTTGTATTATGAAGCAACGTTGCGTTATCAGTTTGTTTCTTTTGCAGTAATGAGACATGTGTCATACAAACATGAAGATGAGTAACTTTGTGGTTTTATATGAGAAGGTATATTTTAGTTGTGACCGCTTACCGTTGCTTCTGTCGCTGTATGAAGACTCTTGCTTATTTCTCCTTACTTTTGTATGTTTGTACACAGATGCCTCTCTATGAGGATAAATATCATAGGTGCTATGTTGTTTTGAATTATTAAGTGCATTTGAGGGTCTGAAGTGCCTTGTAGTCATTGTTATTTAAATGATGCATAAATGTTATAATAAATTATTTTACTTCTATATCTTGAGGAGAGCTTGAAGGACCCTTTTAATCTCATCCATTTTAATGGGCTGGGGGAGGGGGCTTGTTTTACAGTGGTAGGTGGGTTTAGATCAGTCCCACACCATTAAAGTAACTCCCTTTCTGGGTGACAGTTTGCTTCAATGAGACGTGGAATTACTTTTAACCAAAGATATGGCTGTTTTGTGTAAAGAAAGCCTGTTGGGAGTCTTGTGCATGCTGCCGTGATGTATGTTTTTAAGGTAAGCAGACCAGCAGATGCATGCTTTGCTTTCGTTTGGCGCTGGTGTTTAGGTCCATGGTCCAGTGAGGCTTATCTTCGAACTGTAGAGTTTGCTTCAAAAACGCTTCCAAGCGAGCTCAGGCTGGCCTTGTCGTAATTGTTTAGCTGTCCTTTACAAAGGTCAGAGAAAACGAGAATAAAAGATGTGTTTAACAGATGTAGTGGCATTCATGTTAAGATCTAATCAATACTCTTATGAAAGGCAGCTCTGGGTTTCTGCTTTGAATAATGCAGATGCTCAGATCTATTGAGTGAGTGGGGCGGGAAAGGCGCTTGAAGACAGTTTATTTAGAGTCATTATCATTCAGAAGATCGTTATGAATGGTTTAGTGGGTTTGCATTTAGACCCGAAATCTTATTTCACACGTTTGTCTCGCAGTCTTTTCCTCCTATCCTTTATGAAATGTACGATGTTTTTGACCGATATATCTGTTCTTCTAGTAATGCAGTCTGTACTAGTATAGTCTGGTTGGGTAATGCTGATGGTTTTACTTATTATTTTTTTACATTTCCCTCACGTTTCATAACAGGGAAATGGGTATGAACCTTGTTTGAAATGATTTAACTAGGGTCTATTTCTGTTCATCACCAGAATCTAGGTTAACTTGTATTTGTTTGTTAAATTGGACTCTTTTAAGCCAGTTTAGATGTACATGCACGCGTGTCTGAATGCATGCATTGTGTACGTGTTGCTTTAAGGCATCACCCCATGTCTGAAATCTTGTCTAACATGCTTGGCATGTTTATTGACTAGATCCTTTTAACCTGGAACCTTCTTCTAATCACTTCTTGTGCAAAGCAGACATTTCATGATTGTGTTGGGATGTTGAGGAATACCATGTGATTTATCTGTGAGGGTTGTTCCAGGGTTGCCCAATCTGGTTGAGTGGGTGTTTTTGTGACACATTCCCTAATTCGTAATTTCCATTAGAGAAATGTTAGGCCTACATTTTAAGCATTTCGTGCGGTTTTTGATTTTCGGTGATTTCGATTTTTAAATGTAAAAGTGTGACGTTCGTGGAAGTGCATTTGAAACAGGTTTGTGAGAATGAGGTCTGTATTTGTAGGCGTTTTGAGTCTGGTTTCTCAGGTATTCTGCAACTTTTAGCCCAGCCCACATGTGACATGCACATGAACCCAGTTGCACTTTTAGTTTATCCGCAAAATACAACCGTGCATGCCTAGACAGATGCAAGTAATGTCCTTCTGCTTTCGAACTGTATGACAGCGTTTGAAATGATCAATAGTGTAATCACAGTGCAAGCTGGCGTTTTGTCAGAACTGATTTAATACATATTTGTGGTCTTATTGTGCATGGTTCATGTTACTATAAATAAAAGTCTTCGCCTTCGTTTTTCTGATGAATAGTTGAATACTGAAACTAGTCTGTTTCCTGCAGTTGTTTTGTCGTCATCATTAGGAAGATTGTATGCCTGCTTTTGGGCTGGAAAAAAAATCCCAGCCTTCATTTAGCTCAAATAGGGCATAACATTGAATGAAAAGCACACCGGCAGTGGATGAAGGCCGCGAATTCTTCAGATAAGTGATATTGTGTTATCTCTTAGTTGAGGTCGTTCATCAGATTATTTGGACCAGGTTTGCTTGGCTTCTAAGTTGTCTCTGATCTCTTGAGGCTGCTGGTTACAGTAAGCACTTAGATCTTAATGTCTCTGGGCACAATCTATAGAAGTGTCTCTTATAAAGAGATGTTATTATAACTCAATTTGTAGCTGTGTTTTTGGAGATTTTAGTCACCTTAGATCATCACTGAAAAATTCTGGCACTAGGAAAATTGAAAGTGTTTATGGTTGTCTTTTTCATTCTTAATTTGCTGCAGGGTGAATATTATACGTTGATGCGTCTCATGAATAATGTTTTGTTTTGCCAGTGCTCTCTTTCATAAGAGCAGCAGTGCTGTGTTTTTATGGCATTAAGACAATAAAATCAAGGCCCCAGGGGTCCGTGCCACCGGATAAGCTTGTTTATGAGGCTAAGCATAGTCCTTGCCAGACTTGTTTACCCGTGTTGTTACTGGCCACTTTTGCACTTTGACTTTTTTTTTCCCCGACTACAATCTCTCTGATTAGAGCAGTTGTTTCATCTCTTGGACGGGACTGCTGTTTTTTGTGGAGGGATCGGAATGCCGGCAAAGCAATTGAAAGACCAGCAGCATCTTATCAAGGCTTGTGTGCAACTTCTAGATAAATGCGTTTCTTAAACATCTTTTGTTTTTTGAGCAGTGTGCTACTGGTGCTATCAGAGTTTCCCCAAACAGTGGTGGTTTACGGTTATCTATGCACTTCTTTTGACTAATTCTGTGCTTGAGGCCTATAAATACCCTGAGAGATGGTATCATGCGATAGAGTTTGGTTTTAGGGCTGGGCGTACTAGTTTTTATGAGACAAATAAATGGAGACTGCATTTCTAAACTCTTAAATCTTCAAAATGACATAGATTACGAACATGTATGTTATTCAAATAATCAGCAGTTTTTTGCTTCATAATGAACTACTAGTTGTTT
>JAUMHP010000002.1:2145546-2162308 GCA_032361065.1 Enteromius trimaculatus | reverse complement strand
ATATATATATATATATATATATATATGAGCTGGAAATAGCTTAATTTACAACACCTATTGAATTACTTTTTATGTTTTTCCACTTATTTTAAATTTATTTTATTAGTTTTTACAAATATTTATACAATTTGTTACAAGAATCAATTTTATTTTAATTATTGTAGTTTGTCATATTATACTAAATAAAACAGAAATAACTAGCTAAAATGAAAAGTTTTTGAGATTTGGTTACTTTATTTATTTTTGTTTTGTTTTAGTAAACTTAACCCTGACTAAAAAACCTGACATTCATTATAAACATCGTTCTAGAAATATTTTCTTTTCCATGGCTTTTCCATTAGCTTGAAAGCTCCCAGGTTTTCAGTGACCGTGAGAACTCTGCCATATGGAGCAAAAGAGAGGACACCACGAGAAACAACCATCCCAGTCAGTCCATGCGCTCACCCTCTGTCTCCATGTCCTGTCCTTTGGGTGCCTCGCCAATGTCGATGGTGAACATCACAATCTTAGGGGTCATGGTGGACATCTTGTTGCTGAAGCAGAACTTGTACGTTCCGTCCATATGGGCGGCTACAGAATACTTGCCGCTGGACTCGCGATCTCCTTTATAGATCTGCTTCCCGTCCGGACCCGTTATCTGTTCAGGGCAAAGAATACATGAGGTATTGAAAGTTGCTTGCAGCTTTACAACAACCCACAAATTAAGTTAACATCAGTGCGTGTGCATATACAGCATTATTTTCCTCAAAAATGGTTTTAAATTAGTTATTGCCATCTTTTGATGTAGTGTGTGAGTAGGAAATATCCGTTTACATTTACACACACTCATGTTGCCATTAATTGCAATAATCCAGTAAGATCTTTTTTGCAGCCAGTGCTTCACACAGACATCCAATCATCATCCAGTCTGTCTGGAATGACATGAAGAAACAGAACAAACTGCGACGGACTAAAAACAAGAGGAACTGTAAAGAACAACGTCTCCGAGACGCTTCAAGAAACCTGTGAAGCTACAGTACAGTTAAAAGTTTTAAGCACTTGTGTAAAACTGCTGTAAAAGAGGATGCTGTCAAAAATGATGTCATATAAACAGATTTCCTTTATCAATTACCTTCTATTGACTGAATTGAATCCTTTGTGGTTAAAGCAGCTTTTATGCATCTATAGCTTTTTAATATCTAATATCTCTTTGGATTACAAATGGCACCAGATAATAATCATGGTAATACCACAGTATTTGTGTTTAACACCATATGGCGGAAGCACAGTAAGACCAAATAAACATTAACTTTCACCCTGACCTTTCTAAATCTTTTCTATACTCAAAACGCCTACCATTAAGACTGTAACTCCAATATTTCAGCATTAATAATCACTAACAGCCAGCAATTCACTTCCGGCTTCATCCACCATCTGGTGGCATTACACAGCGACACCTGCAAACTTCTTACAGTACCCGTTCACGGGCTATCGTTTATTATAAATGACATTTATTAATACAATAAGTGTAATTTGATGCCCACCTCCACGTCGATGTCCAGAAATCCTCCTTCGGCGACCTCAAACATCAGGCCCATTTTGGTGCCCGAGTTCACGCGCTCATAGAAACACTCCTCCGCGTGAGCGTCGATGCTCACAAAATAGCCGCTCGCAGTGTAAGACAGCGCGCCGAGGAGCACGACGAGTTCCGAGAACGTAAACATGTTTGGTGCGCTGTATTAGTGGAGCATAAAACCCATAAAAGAGACTTTACGCCGCGCTGGACCGATAAAGGCGGAGACTGGCAAGCGCTAGCTGCGCTACTGATGATGCCACGTCAAGATTTAGACGGGTCGCCTGAAGGGACAAAAAGACGACAGCCCTGGATGTAGTTCGCGTTTGCTAAAAAACGGAACAGTTGACATATCAGATTGATCACCTAATTTATCCTGTAAAACAGACGATAAAGACTTGAATTGTGTTTTTGTAAGAACATATACTATCTATTTTATTATATTTACTACTACCTACAGAATTATTTCGGTGCGACATGGCTTTTTTTGTTCAAAAGAACACAAATAAAATGTAACTGTGAAAAACAGAAATACGTCACCACCTTCAATATTTTTAAAAGAAGCAGCAAAACAAAAATAATATGTGTAAATAATATGTGTATTCTAAAATATTGCAAAGTCTTAAATGTATTATTTAATTGATTCATATAACCTATTTGTATTTGTTCTCTTTTATTAATATTATTGCACAATGTTTGATGTCTGGGGCAGTGATTCTCTTTAGTGATATTTTTTTTCTGGCATGTTTAAAACTTTTTTACATAACAACATTTGTTATATTTATGATGTTATATCCACTTCACAGACGGTTTTATGGTCGCACATTAATTGATGGGCACTTCTACTTTTAGTTTTTATGCTGAGGCTTTTTTAAGCATTTTACAGCATTAATGTTTTCATTTTAAATTTTAAACATTTTACATTTTTTACATTTATTTTATAATGCACTTTGTTTCTACAAAATTAAATTTTAAACTTCAAAAAATCATTCAAATAAATCATTAAAATTAAAATCGGAACAGTTTTTGGTCAGTTGTTCTTGTGTTCCGCCTCTAGAGGGCGCGTCATCACGGCTCGTCGCGCGCTGTGTGTCGCAGCTTTGGTGACGTTTTTCCAATCGACTCCAGAAAACTCTCCGCCGCCGCGGCCTAGCGCTCCCGGTCCCTCTTTCCCGTTATTTTATTCACTCATGTCCGTCTGTCCGAACCCAAACCGAGCGGGACCCGCTGCCGTATGAGGCGCTGAACACCGGACTGTCGATTTAAACGGAGTTTTTAACGGAAAGCGAGTGAAACTGCAGTAAACAGAGTGAGGGAGCGATGACATCCCGAAGGTAAGAAACAAGCAAAAACAAACCAGATATTCTGTCAATTTCTCATTTATTTGACATATCTCATCGCTGTCGGTCATCCTATTTTCACGATAAATCAAACAAAGGCTAGTTTTAACTGTTTCATGTGTGTAAAATGCGAAATGAAGGTGTTTCATGTAAATGTCAGGCAGTTTAATGATTTAAACCCAACAGGGCGAGACTGGACATGTTGGAGTCTGAAAGAGTCGGTCTTATGAAGAGTTACTTTTGAATTTACTCATTGTAGCACATTGAAAGTCATGTTTCATATCTGCTGATGATGACTGACGGGTCATATTGTAGATTTGACCATATATAGGGATGATCAACAGGGAAATAACCCTGTGTCTCGAAGAATGACATGACAACACTGTGGTGTCCATTTGAGTTAGTTTTTCTTATTGTAAGTTAGTTACTGTGGCCAGCTTGTGTTAATGTTGTTTTCATGCAATCTGCATTATAGATAAAGAAAAGATGAATAAATGCATAATTCATTATGTCTTAGCTGTAGAGACAAATTGTTAAAGCAAGCATGACTTTACAATGCATTTTAACAAAAAGTTACAATTTGTGAAGCGTTTGTGACATTCATAATGTAGTTGTTTTGGTGTCACACACATACAAAGGCATATATTGCACTATTTTGTTTCTATAATGTCTAGGGTTATTATAGGTAACTATATAATAAAATAAAATTAATGTTGGCTGAAATAAAATAAAGCATAAAAGACGTATTTTAATATAATTTAACTTGTATTAAAAGAACTAAAACAAAACTGAATTAAGAATTACCAAAAAACCAAAGACGATGTTTACTGAATTTATTACTAAAACTAAATAAAATTACAGTAAAAACAGAAAATATAAAAATTACTAATTCAAAATGTTGTTAAAAACCAAAAACGTAAATGACAAAAAAAAAACCAACAGAATTACTAAAACTGTAACTAAAATAAAAATAAAATGTAAACAAAAATCTAAATATTATTAAAAACAAACAAAAACTGCAAAATTACTAACCAATCTCTCCATATTTAGTGTGCAAAAATGATTTTAATTTTTAAACTACATTTCTGGCTTTTAATTCGGAATAATCTTTTTTCATGTTTTTTAAAATTAATATTTCTGCTGTTTTTAATGTAAATAGACAACGGTGTACTAATTAATTTAAAAAGTCTGAAATGTCTTTTTTATAACCTTTTGTTAATTGTATACATGTATAATTTATTCAGAGATTGTTATAAAAATAGCTTGGATGCTGGCATGGCGTTAAAAAGTGATTCAAATAAATGAATGTCTATTGCTTTATTTCTTGTTGTCTAAAGTGTTATTGCCCACAATCAGTATTTGATGTGACAATGTTTTGACTGTGTTTGTGTCTGTAGGTGGTTCCACCCCAACATCACTGGAGTGGAGGCAGAGAACCTTCTCCTCACTCGTGGTGTGGACGGCAGTTTCTTGGCCCGTCCCAGCAAAAGCAACCCTGGAGACTTTACACTCTCTGTCAGGTGAGAGATGATGGATACATCGGGGCTTAGACTGGGAATAACAAGTGAAAATATTATGTATTGCACTGTAAAATATCCTGCTAAATTTATAAGGTAAAAAGTTTAAAAAAGAAGAAACCAACTGACTGTGTTTCCAGTTTTCCAGGAAGGTTTATTATGCGCCTCTATAATTGAAAACTGTGTTTCATTAAGTGATATAATGTTAATATACGCCCGCTGAATTAAAGCTCTTCTCTTCATTAGGCGAAATGGCGCCGTCACCCACATTAAAATCCAAAACACGGGTGACTATTATGACCTGTATGGTGGAGAGAAGTTTGCCACCCTGGCTGAGCTGGTTCAGTATTACATGGAACATCACGGACAGCTGAAAGAGAAGAACGGAGACGTCATTGAGCTGAAATACCCGCTCAACTGTGCCGATCCCACTTCTGAGAGGTGAGTGCCAGCATAGCTCATTGTCTGTCTGTCCTTCCATGACAACGCGAATCGTTACTTGTGTTTTATAGGCCTTTTTACTGGCTTCTGAACCCGAACACACTCCTCTGACATTGTCCTGTTTGTTTTGGAAGGTGGTTTCATGGTCACCTATCTGGTCGTGAGGCTGAGAAGCTGTTGACGGAGAAGGGCAAGAATGGAAGTTTCCTAGTGCGAGAAAGTCAGAGTCACCCGGGAGATTTTGTGCTCTCTGTACGGACCGGAGACGACAAGACAGACACCAGCGACAGCAAACCCAAAGTCACACACGTCATGATACGCTGCCAGGTAAAGTTCACTTACAATTTTTATTTGCGTTTCTTTTAAATAAGAAAGGGGTAAGAAGGGTTAACTAAGTGTTGAACAAACAACCAGTCATTTAGTGGGCTCAGATAATGTAGGTTTTACTTGTGAAGTGCTATCAAACAATTCATCGCATCCAAAATAAAAGTGTAGTGGGTATATTTATTATTAATATATAAAGACACACACATAAAGCATATATCGTGAAAATATTTGCTTGTATTTATGTGTGTATATTTATATTCGTATAAATTCTATCATATATAAATATATAAACATAACATGTATTTTTTAAAAATATATACATGCGTGCTTGTATGTGTATATATATATGTAAACAATTCTTTCACGATTTCTTGTTTGACAGCTTGTTTTTGAAAGATATTTTACTTTTAGTTAAATGAAAAGATTCAACTTTATGTGATTTTAATAGATTTAAATATGTAGTTGTTTCTACGTTCATCTGTTCTAAACCATCACTGATAAATAAATATTTATATATGTGTGTGTGTGTGTTAGTGCTGTCAAGCGTTTAATTGCATATGTAATATATTTGTGTTCTGTCTATATTTATTATATATGAATAAATCTATTTATGTATGCATTTATATCTGCAAAGCTTTAGATATTTAGGCTTCAATGCATTCTTGTATTTATTATGTGTTGTTTAACTATTGTTCTTGGTATATATATATATATATATATATACACCTGTTTGAATGATCAGTTGGAATATTCGGTTCCAAATCATAGTAGTAAAAAAGGCTTTTTGTGTAATGTAAGTGGGCTATAATTTCTATTATCATTTTGTCAGCATGACCTGAAGTATGATGTTGGAGGTGGGGAGAAATTCGACTCGCTCACAGATCTGGTGGAGCATTACAAGAAAAACCCTATGGTGGAAACACTGGGGACAGTTCTGCAGCTCAAACAGGTGTGTGATTGGCCATTTAAGTGAAGATGTATTTAAAACTAGACTTTGCATGCTAAATGCGTGCACTTATGCTCAGTAGATTTAGAAATTAATAGAAATGAATACTTTTTAAATTCAGAAAGGATGCTTTAAAATAAATGACATTCAAATAGAAACAAACTACTTTAATTTAGAATAATATTTCACCATATTAGCATTTTTACTGTATTTTTGATCACATGAATGCAGCCTTTGTGAACAGGAGACAAAAAATCTTACTGCCCCCCCAATTTTGTGCATGCATTTTTGAACACTTTCTTGAAATGAGTCGAACAAGATTCTTCGTGCCATAAGAGTTTTCAGTGCAGTGTTATGTTTCTTGCAGCCTCTGAACACGACCCGCATCAATGCAGCAGAGATCGAAAGTCGGGTACGAGAGCTCAGCAAGCTGGCAGAGACCACAGATAAGGTCAAACAGGGATTCTGGGAGGAGTTTGAGGTGAGAACCAATCAGCACCCAGTTTAGACTGAGCCGGCCATCAGTGATCTGTTTATCTGATCAATCAGTGTATTCAGTAGAGAGTCGAGTTTTTAATTCTCTGTCCACAGACGCTACAGCAGCAGGAGTGTAAACTGCTCTACAGTCGCAAAGAGGGCCAGCGGCCAGAAAACAAAAACAAGAACAGATATAAAAACATTCTTCCATGTGAGTGAACGTCATCATCATGAGTCACGTGCACCACATGAGCCATCAGTGTCAGTAATATTGCTTTCTCTTTGTCTGCTCCTCAGTCGACCACACACGAGTCGTGCTGACCGACGGCGACGCAAACGAACCGGGCTCGGACTACATCAATGCCAACCTCATCATGGTAATGAAGGTGCCTTCAAGTACTAAGAGAATGATTAAAAGAAGTTTGCGTAGTAACTTCTTCTTTTTGTGGTCCCCAGCCTAATATAGAGACTAAGAGCAACAATTCCAAGTCAAAGAGGAGCTATATCGCCACGCAGGGCTGCCTGCAAAACACCATCAGTGACTTCTGGAGGATGGTGTTTCAAGAGAACTCTCGAGTCATCGTCATGACCACCAAAGAAGTGGAACGGGGAAAGGTGAGGCGTTTCCCAGCATTGGCTGATTTATTTATTGCTAAATGGAATAACCAATCATGCAAACTTTAGAATGGTATTAAAATGATTGTTTAAAAATAACCTATTTTCCAAGTTTGCCAAAAGTAGAGCTGTAGAAAAAAATCTGATTGCAAATTAATTTAGTGGTTATTCATTTTATGATTCAGATTGAGATTTTAAAACGGTGTCATGACTTAAATTTCGCAAACGTTTCAAATTTAGTAACTTGATGAGCTAAATTACCTAAAACTGAAATAAGAATGAATAAAACTAGGCGTTAAAAAGACTAATAGTGATTGTGAAGAAAATAAAAAGAGAAATTCTACAAACTAATTCAAAATAATAGTGAAAGCTCTGTCTATGCTAAAATAGACAGGTAAGTCAGCTTTGCTTGTTTGTAGGGATGCAAAATTTGGCTTATATTTGAATACGATTAATCATCAGTATGACTAGAAAATAATAACAACTACAACTAAAGAATATATGAAAAAAAATGAGCGAATTTCACTGTAGAATAAAAAAAAGTAAAGTAAACTACTAATCATTAAACAGAAAAACTGTGAATTTACTATACAATATTTATACAATACTTATTTTTATATAATTTTCAAATGTTACAATCATAACCGTTTGTAGATAAGCTCTTTTGCTGACACCGAGGGTGACACCAGTTACTTTATAAAACCTTCCAAAGTTTCAAAACATTCTGGAAATTTACCAGAAATCTATCTTCCACCGCTTTGCAATAGGGCTGTCGAATTTTGAATATTTGTTGAATATATTGTCACGTGATGGAGCCACACACAGACACAGTGGGAGTGACGTCACGCCTCGGAGAGGCTTTTTATTAACAAAAATACATAAAATATGTGAAAGGGGGAATAAAGTGTCCAGAATAAAAGGGGAACTGGTGTCCTCATCGTGCCCCTGGAGTGCAGCACGGAAGGGGCGGAGAAAGGGAAGGGGCGGAGTCCAGGCAGCTCCGGCGGCTTTCGTGGCTCGCTCTCCGAACGGCTCGCTCCTCCAGCGCCAGCTCCACATCGCTCCGCCGCCTCCTTCCCAGACACACAAGGACACCAGTGTGCATGCGCGGGGAAGAGACCCGTCTCCCGAGGAGGGGCGCTCATAGTGATGAGACTCTGGTGCACCTCATCACACACCGCCAGACGTGATAGTCCTGCGCCCCTCCTCTCATCCGCCCACTCCTGTTGGGAGCCTGGAGAAGGGCGGCGCCTACCAAGTTGAACCCACTTGATGTAGTGCTTCTCAAATATTGCTGAAAAAGAGAACACTAATACAGAGATGATGTTGTTTATCTCAGACATATTTTCTATTCATATTTTTCTATTTTCACGTTTTCTAGAGGGACATCTATCAACATTACACTCGTGTCTCACACCGGAGAGTGGCATGTTTAGAAAGCCATGTAAAGTTAATGTGACTATTAAAAAAAAAAAATCTCTTTATGGCAGTTTTCTGCATCACATGTTTTTAAATGAAAAAAGTTTTCTTTTGTTAGTATTAAACTAAACTTACTTACATGTGAGAGAAGCCTAAAACTGGAATCATGCCTTTTAAATTCTTTTGATAATATTTTACTACAAAGTTCAAATTTAGTGTTTCAGACAATTTGACAGCCCTGCTTTGCAACCCATATTGTCAATGGAAAGTTAGAGAAATGGTTAATTGATGAAATGTGTTTTTCTTCACAGAGTAAGTGTGTGAAATACTGGCCTGACGTGTCTGCGCTGAAGGAGTACGGAGCCATGCGAGTGCGGAACGTGAAGGAAACGTCGGCGCACGATTACAACCTGCGAGAGCTGAAGCTGTCAAAAGTTGGACAGGTAAGGTTAGCAGAAATGCTTACATCAACACAGAACGCAGGAGTGTTTTTCTAACCCCGGGGGTCTGCCTGATGTTGTAGGGTAATACTGAGCGTACCGTGTGGCAGTACCATTTCCGCGCCTGGCCTGACCACGGTGTGCCTGGAGACCCGGGCGGCGTGCTGGACTTCCTGGAAGAGGTCAAAATGAAGCAGGAGAGCATAACCGGGGCTGGACCCATCGTGGTGCACTGCAGGTTATGAGAACACGATTAAAAACTCAGGGTTCTGTGGGTCTTCAAATGGCTTTCAGACAAATTAGGTCTGGAATAAATGCAGTCTGAAATTCATAAATTCGTGGCATTAAATGGTGCTAAGCGTTTCAAATAAAAATACTTCCTTAAAATTAAGATACATTTACTTGAAATGCAAAATGAAGAAATTACGTCTAGTTTTCTGTGAAACTGAACAAAACAAAGCAAGTTTATAGAATTGCTTAAAACAAGAAAAAAATGTATATGGGAAATTAATATTTGTTTTCCCTTTGAATTAAGTTGATTTTTTCAGAGTCCTTTGACAGATATTTGTTGTAATTTAACCATAAACTCAGTGCATTTTTATGTTTATCCAGACTTGGAAGCTGTATTTTTAAACTTTGAGGTGTTTCTAATACAGCTCATAGCGTGCTTCCTGTACACTTGCATTTGGAAAAACGTTGGCTTATTGCTTTTTAAATGGGCTGATGTTAATGATTTAAAACATCTAAATAGTTGTGACTTCATATAAGTTAGACATTACGTTACACTTTTAGTTTTGAAACAGTGTTTGTCGGTTGTGAACTTGTGTTTCTGATTCCCTTGCAGTGCTGGGATTGGACGAACAGGAACGTTTATCGTGATTGATATTTTAATAGACATCATCAGAGAAAAGGGTAAAGTTCTTTGATCTAGATTTGTTAATTACTAGGCCCAACGGCCTAAACTAGGCCACAGTAGCAGCTTTTATTAGAAGTGAGATCTGAGCGGCAGTCTCTTGTGCAGGAGTGGACTGTGATATCGACGTGCCCAAGACGATCCAGATGGTGCGATCTCAGCGTTCAGGAATGGTACAGACAGAGGCTCAGTATCGCTTCATTTACATGGCCGTACAACATTATATTGAGACCCTACAGCGCCGTATAGAGGAGGAGCAGGTGTGTACAACGCTGAAGTTCACCGAAGAGAGACATCTCACTCTGTTGATATCATAGCCTTTGCTATTGCTAACTGTGCTTGTTTTAGGGCTAGTTTCATATCAATTAGCCTAGGAAATGATGATAGTAACAAAATAAGATATTACAATTGTAATAATACTAAAGCTTGTCACATTAATATTACACTTTAAAAAAAAAAGTATTTATAAAAAATGTATTAAGAAATAAAATCTTAATAACAATGTTTTTCACAAAAAGTACAATTATAATGTAATATTTAGGCTGTCTTATTCATTTTCAAACATTAAACCATTGAGCTCTTATTTTGACTAAAAAATGCAGGAATACTTTGAAGCTAAACGGATTTATAAATAGAGGAGCAAAATGGTGTAGATATGCTGTGTTGCCAACATGAATTAGTCTCGTGCACGGTTTTCACTTATTTTTAATAAGCTGTTTTTATTTTAAGAGCTCTGTGTTTATTTCTAGCAATACCACTCTAAAATAATAATGAAATATTGTTTAATAATGATGATGATGATTACTACTGCAACATTAAACACATTGCAAAATTAAGAATCAAAATGAGCGTTGTTACTGTTGTAATAATACTGTTTCACTGTAAAATTAATATGACATAATAACATAAAGTAATAATAATAATGGTATTTTATAGAACGAGAAGTCTTAGTTGCATACTTAATATTCATTTCCAAACAATAAACCTCTTATTTTCCTCTAGGGAGACGTTAATGCTTGTCTTTTGTTTGACGGCAGATTTATAACGAGAGGAGCAGAAGGGTGTAGATTTGCACTGTTCCCAGAGTGAATTAGACTCATGGACTGTTTGTTTTGACTTTCAGAAAAGTAAAATTAAAGGACGAGAATACACCAACATCAAATATTCTCTGTCGGACCTGACTGGAGGAGATCAGAGCCCCGTGCCACCGTGCACGCCAGTACCAACCTGTGCTGAGTGAGAACACACAAACCAGACCCTTGCTCACCACATACACTATTTCAGTTATTTATTTATTTCATAGATAAGCATGCATCCACTTTAAACAGAAGACGAATGGCAAATGAAGCAATATATAGTCATCTCTGACAAACGCCTTTTAAGCAAATATCAAAGTACTTTCCCCCCCCTATGTTTTAGTTGGTTTTTATCATTCAACTAAAAATAATATTGCCGACTCTAAATTTGGATTTGGAAAAAGCAGCAGCTTTTAAATTCGACATGAAACTGAAGCTGCAATAGATTTTATTACTGTCTCTATTGTGAGTGAAATGACTGTTAAATAAAGGAAAAGAAGGGCTGTTTTTGATTGGATTGTGAAAAGAGAGCATTGTGTAACTGAATGGAAACAAATAAGGTTAAATACCATTTATCATTTGCATGCATTTCCAGAGCAGAAATCTAAACGCTGGATAAAACCAGGTGCACTTTCAACACTTGAATTTAGTGACATATTGTGAATCTTGAATTTCTCATTTATTACTCTATAAATTAGAAAATATATTTTCATCATGGTTTTTAGTTGTTAACCAGGCAAATGTTATTAACAATCCCTTTTGTAAAGCGTTCAGAATTTAGATATGAAAGGCTGGTGTGTATAAATGCAAGCACTTAATAGTTTATTTGTTTGCTTATTTAATTATTTTTTGGAAATGCACAGATAAATTGTTTACAATAGCAGCAGCAACCTGCATTTGGAGAAATAGGGTCAGTTTTGTTTTGATGCCATCTGTAAGTTGTCCTATGATGTAAACTTGTGTGTTTTCAGCATGAGGGACGACAGCTCTCGAGTCTATGAGAATGTGGGTCTAATGCAACAGCAGAAGAGTCACAGATGAGACTCAGATTCCAGCACTGTCCAAATCACAGGTACCTTCAGTCCCGGATTCACCTGGGGCCTGTTCCATAAAACCAGTTTACCAAATAAGCCAGGCTTATTTCAGATAGTCAGACTTATTGCCAGTTAATTTGTATTAAAATAAGTCAGACTATCTGCCATAAGCCCGGCTTATTTGGTAAACTGGTTTTATGGAACAGGCCCTCGTTCACATTTACCTTTGTTTTTAGATAGCTTAGAGGCCTAATCACATCAAAAAACTCATATTGTGCTTTCCTAGCTAATGTTATCTCATTGGACTAAGACTTACTGACTTTGCTCACACGGGGTATAACAATTTTCCAAAAAACAGTCAGAAATGACCTGCCTAAAACAATGCTTTATGTGACCCTGGATCACCAAACTTTAATTCGCTGGAGTATATTTGCAGTAATAGCCAACAATACATTGTAGGGGTTAATTTTTCATTTATGCCAAAAATCAAGATATTGGATAAATTCATGTTTCATGAAGATGTTTTGTAATTTTCCTACCTTAAATATAATCACCTTTAAGGGTGATTTTCTCAGTATTTAGATTATTATTTTTTATTTTTTTTTGGCATCTCAGGCAGTTCAAATATTTTCATATCCTAACAAACCATACATCAATGGAAAGCTTATTCATTCAGCTTTCAGATGATGTATTAATTTCATATATCCAAATATTAGATTCAATCTTTTCATTGTTTTCTTTGAGTTAGCACAGGCATTTCATACATCTGTACTTTGTGACTGATTGATCTGAGCTCATGCACTTCAGTTTTTGATTGAACATTACCAAAATGATGCACAAATAATGCTCTTTCACAAAGACATTTACAGCTCTGTGTTCTTCAGAATTGCAGGTTTCCAAAATAACACTTTATGCAGAAAAAGTTGAGTCATTGAATATGCTGTTAGTGTTTGTTTGGCCGTCCTGTAATGACTGTATCTTTCTTTTTTGTTTGTATATTTGCCCTGACAGGAACTGTTTTTGTTGTTGCCGGACGCTCCTGAACACCTGAGAAGTGATCACGACTAAACGGAGAGACGACAAAAAAAAACAAAAAACAAAGGAAAAAAAAAAAAAGAAGAAAAAAAAAATTCTCGAGACCGGTCCACACGAGCTCAGAGACATGTGGATGGAGTGAATTTGGTTTCTCCTTCCAGCTACGTAGCCTTTTAACCCCACACTAAGAAACCACTGTGACGATCATGAAGCCTTACACAGAATAAACCCAAAACAGCCCCTGCAAAATCATGTTTTTTTGGGTGTGGAGTTTTCTGAAATCGATTCAGGCTACTTTTAGCGAGTGCGGGAAAAGCTTACGCTCTTTCGTTTATCTCTTACATCGTTGTTTCTTTTTCCATCTCCTCCAAACAAAGCGAGAACGCTTTCTGGAACGCATCGAGTGCGATATTCGAACACAAAACGGACCCTTTCATCACACACGCCTTTGTTGAAATACTTGGGGACAGAAGAGAAGCGAACGGAATGAGGCGCATCCCTTTCCTCAGCAAATGAAAGCGATGCACCTCATCTTTCAAATGCGGTTCCTTCTTTTTTTAATATTGAGTAAAAACGGCCCGTTTGTGCCATGCTAGTGCTAGTGCTAAATTCAGATCAGAGGATCCGAATCATTCTAGTCCACCTTCACAACCTCTGCCTTCAGTTTAAACCCAGCGTCCTTAAGACTTTGCTCCAAACGGCAGGAGAACTTCAGCACACCCTTGGTTTGCCTTTTCTCCCCCCTCGAGAGCGACGTCCTGACTTTTCCGTGGGACAAAACGTCCGTGTCACTGGCGTGCTTGTGTTACTGATTATTGTTCTGCTGCATCAGGCCACCCAGCAGCAGCTGACAAATCTGTTTCTTATTCATTTTTAATGATTTTGCTGTCTTTTTTAAAAAAACAACAACAACACGAGATTTTTTTATTTGCATCAAAGCAGCGTATGAACTTCATTTCCACTGTTTTAAGAGTGACTGCACCTTCATAATTATGGGTTTTAACGTGTTATTCGGGCCCTCTCTGATGGACAAACTTGACTTTTGGATTGTTTTGCCAGGTCACATGCCTTTGTTTTTCTTGCAATGCTTTTCAAGCTTTTCTCTTGTTTAACATCAGCAGTATTTCATAGCTTGCTTGTTTTACGTTTTCGCAAGTGCTTCTTCCTTCACAACCTTCGGTTCAGACGTCGTCTTTGTTCACAGCCTTAGGTGTCTTAAGATCAGAGTTACGCTGGTATTATCTGGCCTCGACTTTCTTGCTTTCTTCATCCTTACACGTTTCTAACATTGGTTTTCATTGGTATTCGGCGTACTGTAGCGTGTTTATCGTCCTGAAGTGTGTGAGCGTGTTTGTGTCTCGCAGATGCCGCCGTTCGTTTGCTTTCTGGAGTCCGGTCTTCTGTTTCTGCCATGCTTTTTTTGTTCCTTGTAAACATGAAGACACACGTTCCTGTGTGTTGGTGACCAATTATCTTCCTTTTTTTTTTTTTGAAGCCAACATAAAAAAATGTCACGGTCCTCTTCGCTACACGGAAAGCATTACAGTCCAAAGCAACTAATGTGAATTTTTGTCACCGTGAAGAGAACGAAACGGTTGTGGAACTCAATGCAAACTATATTTTTTAAACTTGTATATTGTACATGAATATCTTGTAGAGGAGAATGTACTTACTAAACATATGTAATTGCCATTAAGATATACTGTATGTTTAACCCAGCAGCATTTCTTCTCGTGCCAGACGGTGAGCCTTACAGAAGCGAATAGGGTTGATCGTGTTGTTCGGCTAGCAATGCAATTAACCAACATGAACTCCTTGATAACAATAAACAAGAAGCTCACATCTTCATGCTTGAGTCCTGCTTATTCTCTGAAATGTGTGCGATTTGATTTTGACTGGTGCATAAGGAGTGAAAGTTTGCTGAAAATTCACTCTCTCTCAGGCCGTCCAAGGCGTAGATGAGTTTGTTTCTTCGCCAGATTTGGAGAAATGTAGCATTGCGTCACTTGCTCATCAACGGATGCTCTGCAGTGAATGGGTGCCGTCAGAATGAGAGTCCAAACAGCTGAAAAAAACACCATAGTACTCCACATTGTAGTTTAAAGGAATGCTCATGGTAATAGTATGTTATTTTTTGTTATCTAGAAGGTACATGGCCGCTTTGACAAATCTCCCATTAAATGTAATAAGCAGTGGGCCGAAGGTAATAGCTGGACTCTATTTTCATGTTGTGCAGCTGCTGAGAGATGTGATGTTGTGCAGCTGTTTCACCGCAGGCCTGTGAACTAAACTCATGACTGCAGATCTGGATTTTCCCGGGAAGCCGCAAGGACTCGAGGTGAATCTGCTTGCTGTAAGCAAAGTAAAAACGAGATGTGAAAAGTCTCAGTTGTCTTGTATACAAGCAAAATTTTGTTTGGTGAAGCCCGAAGCTTCTCTGATGTTTCTCCTGAGAAAAAGACTGTTTGAGAAGAGGGATTCAATTCTCAGATTTGCAAATATACAACATTTTGAAATTGGAATTACAGTAAAATGTTGTAATTTTCAATAATATGTTGTATCGTTGTTATACTTTTACAGTTTAATATTTAGATTTTTTTTTTCTTTAAGGTTTCATTAATTAGTTTTTTTCTTTGTCATTTTTTAAATTTTGTTTTAAAGTTTTAGTAATTAAATTTTTATTTAATATTAATTTTTACTTTTTTATTCAGTTTTATGAATTTTGCTGTATTTAGTCATTTTATTTTTAGTGCGTCATGTTATACTAAATGAAAATGAAATAAATTAGGTTTTTGTTCCATTTAATGTTTATGTTTTGTGGTTTTAATTTTTTACTTTACAATTTCCATTTAATCACAATGAGCATATCTCAGATCGAATGATCTGAGCTTATTTATTTTATAACTCCGTATGACAACTATTGACTCATTTGTGTCTGTTTTTATTTGGAGTGAAATGAAACATTAGTAAGTATTGCATTAAATCTCATGAGTTTTGAAGGCAAAATCTGGGTTCTAATTAAAACTACATGAGGATTAATAATTAATTAAACATTGTGCACATGCCGGTGCGTTTCATGTCATCCAAGGTTTATAGTTTAAAACACAAAATACAGATTTAGAGCTTTTATCTATTTTTACACCAAACCTAATAGTAGACAAAAATCAGTCTTTGATGGGTGTTTTTTTAGGCCTTTTAGAAATGATTTTGTTCTTGAGAATAATGATCTGTTGAGCTTTAATGATGGCAGAACCTGGAGCTATTATGGGTCCAGATCAGACGAGGACATGGACCCTGAGGAGCTGCGAGGCGTTATTGACTGGCGTGTTGATAAAGCAGGAAAAGGTTAAGCTGCCGTCTGAAGAGATTGAGAGTGAAGACCGTGAACTCTGCTGAAGTTACAGCATGTGAAGATTCAGAAGCAGATGAAGGACAGAGTCACGGGTAAATGGCTCATGTTGCTGTCAGTTTAGAGTTTTACTGGAGTTTAATATATTCATAGGCATGAGAAATAATAATCATACATTTGAAAGCAAAAAATGTGTGTGTGCTGTGTACACTATCGTTCAAAAATTTGGGGTCAGTAAGATATTTAATGTTTTTTAAAGATGTTTCTTCTGCTCATCAAGG
>JAUMHP010000002.1:2122490-2145446 GCA_032361065.1 Enteromius trimaculatus | reverse complement strand
TGGAAGATGAGGAAAAGTCACAAAATTTTATTCCATTGAGATGAAGGGAAACACTTTTTTTCGTTAAGGAAAAGGGGTTTGGGGTCATATTGACCCCAAGGTTCTTACTGACAAGAATATGTTAAATTACAATTACATTTGAATTTATACGTGGCTGTGACACATAAATTTGTTTCCTGTGACACATAAATAAAAACCAGTTTTTTACTGTGATTGTACACAAATAAAATAAATATTTAGAATAGTTTCGAACAATGCCTTATTATTGAATGAGTATTGTAAGCCGTTTCCGTATTTGACAAGCAAAAAAAGATCAAGTGATCCTGCTGGCGCTGCATGCATTTACTAACTCGACAATGTTCAGAACAAAATGGTTTATAAGCATTTTGGCTAGAAGGGGCATGTTTTATCAGCTGTTTAGACTCTCATTCTGACGGCACCCATTCACTGCATAGGATCTATTGTGAGCAAGTGATTCTACATTTCTTCAAATCTGTTCAGATGAAGAATCTAAAGGTAAAGGTAATTAGAATTTTTAGCTATTCATTTATGCTTTTCATGTGTCTTTTCCACACAGGTGGCTGCCAGCTTGGTATCACAGCTAAAGGCGAATGTCTGAAGCACTGGTATGAATGTCTCAAGAACAAGGACAAGAAGATCGAACGCTGGCATGTTCTGTTGCACCAAAACAACATTGAGGCGGATGACTGAGGTGGTGTATCTCCAGAGATGACAGTATCCGGTTCCACCTTACAAAAAAGTAATCTCGCTTAAAAGTTCAGACTGCTGATAATGTTTTGTTTTCACTCGGGAAAAAAAAAGCCTTTGTCTTTGCCTCTCCTGAAACCCTGTGATGAGCTATAGTGGTCCACACGAGAAAAACCATAGAAAATGCAGTTACTTTGTTTTTTTTTTGGTGAGAAAAAGACTGGGTATGATATTTTTTCACTTAGTAAATGCCTTAAAGTACAAAACCTCATGAATACAGATGTGACGCAAATATATTAGTCATCTAACCCTGCAACCAAATATACTCAAGGACACTGGGGAAAAATGGACTTTACTCATGTAAAACCAGTTCTTTAAGTAAAATAGCATGTTAAATGCTGTTGTACACACCATTAGAAGTATACACTGTCTTTGCATATGTCTACTACTCATTTATGTTTGTTTCAATCAGTATGTCACAGATGAGAAAAAATAAATCGTGAATATGAAGTTTAGACAAGTATTAGAATTATATCCAGTAAATGACAGGTTGTTGAAGTTCAATATTGCATCAACTACATATGGAAATGTCCTGTTGTTATGTGCATGGAATTCATGGATGTGTTCCCTAATTATACGTTGGACTTTATTTCTGTAACATGTTTACAGGTGTCGTTAATACCCAATAAAGTGTTCTCAGCTATTGCCTCTGAATCAGTGACGTGAACTGCTTATGTATTTTTCTACAGCCTTCTGGAAACTGGAACAAAGGTCATCAGGTGAACTCTATACGTCTCTGGTACGAGGTGTCACGCGAAGGCTGGCTTTTTCATGTTGTGTCTGATGTTAGTATACTGTCTTTCAAGGTCATGTTCTTTAAAATCATTCCCAAAGCCCTGACCTTCGAACAGTGACGAGGAATTAGACTCCCCTGGGTCTTTCATCTATTGCTGTCATGTTTACTTACATCATTATGTAATGGATCAAACCAATGTTCTCAAGTTGACATGACACTTCTTTGCTTTTTCTGATTAGACTTAAATGCTCCATAACATAAAACACACCAGACCCTTTACTAGTCATGAGAAAGGTTGCTAACAAGTGTCTAAATGGTACTACAGAAGTTGTCTGGACATTAAGGGCCGGTTTCCCGGTTAGGAATTAGATTAAACCAGGACTAGACATTTGCTAATTTAGGACATTTCAGAATTTTTAGAAACATGTCTTAGAAAAATGCATGATCTGTGAGCATTTTAAGACCAAACAATGACAATAATGTATTTTAAGATATCTCAGTGCAAGCTTTTCCAGTTTAGACGGCTCTTAACATTTATTTTAATCTAGGACTAGCCTTAAACCCTGCCCCTAAGTGTCTACAAGCCAAAACAGGTAAACTCATCTAGTCACTAGTCTGCTTTTACAGCCCTAATCACCCTTTTGAGAACAGAAAGAAATATCCTATTAGAAATATCCATGACATCACTGCAGCACCGTATAAGGTCATTTTTATGATAAAAACTCAGTTTCGTGTAAGTAGGTTGGTTTACCCAAAAATGTGAACACTGACAGTCTATCACACTAACAAAACATTGTTCTGTAAACTTGGGTGTTTGCTATGGCTACAGTGACTCAACCAGTGGCGTAAGTTTGGGGGCGGAGCTATCTGTGTGTCTGACCAATAGCGGTGTTTGGGAAACCTGCTGGTAAAACATTATTTTTTCAGTTCTTGTTGAGGGCGCTAATGGCACAGAAATAACCCTCATCACTTTCAATAACATAAAAATACCCTCACTCAACACATTATGCTAACTCATTTCTCATATTCAGAACGAGTCTATTTTGCATGTGTCTTTCTTAAGGCTGTTTTGAATGAATATCCATTACCCTGCACTGAAGAATGAAAACAGCACATACAAAAATTCCAGCACACCAGGATTTTGACTGTAATTATTCCAAATTGAGCTAACAGCCAGAGTAAGTATTCCTCTGAGAGCATTCTACCTTTTAGTAAAGTAATTGCTGAAACAAAACAGTTTAAACTTCTCATTTGATAGCAATCTAGTAATTTCCCTCAGTTTCCTCGAGCTTGTGTTTTTCCTCATTTGACGGATGCTGGAATTACTTTTACTGGTGGAAGTACCACCAATAAAAGTGCTGTAATGGTTAACCGATTAGGACCGCATCCGATGGTGACAGGGCAGAAACTTTGTGCGAATCAGGCGAGCTCTGCGCCAATCAGCTTGAGCGGACACGTACATCAAACTCATGTGACCTTTGCATCCTCATGTAAACACTGCAGCCTCCTGCAGCAATGGGTTCAAAATTAATACAAAATCCCAACAATTGGCTTATAAATTCTGAAAGGAAATGAAAGATTTAAATTGCAATATTAATTAATTATGAAACCTTAGGTCTTTCTAACATTTCTAACATTTAAGTGGAAAATCTGATATAAATTTATATAGCATGGCTGAAATAGTTATGTTAAAAGGTGAAATACTCTGGCTTAAGGTTTCATAGACAGGGCATAGATTAAACCAGGATTAGGCCATTAATTAATAAGGACATTTAAGTAAATTTTATAAATATAATAAAAAGTATTACTGGTGTGCATCTTAAGACAAAACAAGGACACGGACATGTTTTAAGATCAGTCAGTGCAATGCGTTTTCAGTTGAAAGCCTTGTCTGTGAAACTGGGGGTAAGTCTTTAGAACACATTAAAAATAAGGAACCAAAACATTTTCTTTTTCTTTACGATTTTGTGACAGCTGTAGTTTACCAAAAAAAAGGGATTGCATGTAAAAAAAATCTTAGTTATTAACATGCAATAAAAAATCCAACTACTAATTATTTTAGGGACTTTTTTTTGCATACATAAATTTAAATTCTGGTTTGTGGCAAGCAATAAATATTTAAGACTGTTTAAATAAACAAGCACTTAATAATTTGAATAAAACTGTAATATATTAATGCACAGAATATAAACGCTGACCTAATTTAACCTTAACATAGAAACGTAATAGTTTTGGATCGCATGGTTCTTTCTCCTCCCAAGTGGAGTTTGAATCTTTTTGTCACGTTGTAAAGAATCATTTCATCATGAGTAATAAGATATTAAATGTTTACAGCTGAGGGCATTGTTGACACTAATAAAAAACGATAGTGATCAGCCAGAGAGATAATTATACTCATGTGAACCCGGGAAAGAGGGAGGGTTTACGATCTGATTCTCATCTTTAATGTACATGTGTGTGCAGACACCAGTGCTTCCAAGTCTGTATTTACCAAAGACACACCCCCTTGTGTCATCCCACCCCGTCTGTTCTGATGTGGCCATGAGCCATGAGGAAGATCCCACATACAGAGTATAAATAAGAAGGGGTTGAGGCGTGCTCTTTGCCAGAGATCAGGGGTTAAAAACCCAGTTACCCTGCACCACCTCTGGCTATTCATTCGTTCTAAAAATACACAAAATTGCTGTACAATTATTAAGTTTGCCATAAAAATGCAAAGCAAACACCTTTTCCAGGCAGTGCTGTATCTTTCCGTGCTGTTTCATGCTTGTTTCAGTGCTGACAGCTCTGACACGTTCTGTATTTGGACTAGATCCGCTTCAGGTGGTCAAACACAGTATGCATTCCTCCAAAGGACTCAGGCATCTCTTCTCTTGTATGACAGCATCTGGAACAAAAACAACAGCCTTCTTAGCTGCATAACAAGTGATGAGCAATCTGTGATTGAGAGTTACCTGTACAGGTGTTGGGAAGACAGCTCTTTCTCAAAGACCCTTGATGAACGCTTTGACATCAGGGAGCTGGTTGAACCTCACGGCCCTTGTGAGGCTGCAGGCATTACGGAGGAATTTACAGCATCTGTACGGAAGACCAGAGACTTGAAGAGCGTTGAAGCTGACGGATTGGAGCACCAGGACAGTGGAGAAAGCACCAGACAGACACTGCACCGCTCAAAGAGAGCATGGATGATTCCAGGGACTCTGTGGTGTGGCTCAGGAAATACGGCTATGGCCTTTGGTGACCTGGGTAAGTAGGATTATAGCAATCAATCATATATACAGTATAAAATCGATCAACATTTTAATTTTATTATTTATAGTTGTAAATATTTCTAATCATTTTATTTATGTGTCTTTATATGTAAAATTTACTAATAATTTTAATTGCTATGTTAATTTTAATAATTTTTATGTAATATTTAAACCATTTAATTTATATGTATATATATATATATATATATATTACATATAATTATAAATAATATATCATATTTTTAAATTTTAAAATATTATTTGACCCCCCCCCCAAATTTCTCATAATTTAAGTTATACTGTTAATTCTAATAATTTATTTTTACATTTTAATATTTAAATTATGTACTAACTGTAATACTGTAATAAAAGATGATACTTAAAAGCTTTTTTATTTTTAATAATTTTAATTAAAATAATTTTGAACGTAATATTTGAATTCTATTTTAATAAGTAAAATTATATATATAAAAGGAAAAATCCTTACCTGTCTACTTGTCTTCTGCAGGTGTCTTTGAAGATACGGATAAATGCTGCAGAGAACACGACCACTGTAAAGACATCATCCCTTCTTTTTCATATGACCATGGTGTCTTCAACACGAACATCTTCACTTTATCACACTGTGACTGTGACAACAGGTATGTCCTGCTTTATTCATTAGAGCGGGAAATGTGAGCATCACTTTCCTGTTGAGACTACCAGCACTGAACATTCACTCCATAGTGTTCTGTTGAGTAACATGAGACATGTCCAACATAAGTTATTTCACTGAGTGAGCGTCTCGGATTACTGTATCTTATGACATTGTAATCAGGTCTTGTGATATCAATTCAGGTTCCGCCGCTGTCTCCTGGGTGTTAATAATAGCATGTCCAACCTTGTGGGCTACGGATACTTCAACGTGCTAAAGATGCGCTGCTTTGAGTTCTCTCAGCAGATGCAGTGTGCCAAGAGAACATGGTGGGGCATGTAAGTATTTGGTTTCATTTGACTCAGCACTTTTTCTGTTTCCAAACATTCTGACTTTTCATAAAATAGAACAATGATGAAGGTAAAACAAGATTAGAGTGATTTCTACACTAACTGTGAGGTTGGTAAGGCTTTTCAATAAACTTGAAAAAAGTCTCTTATGCTCACCAAGGCTGCATCTATTTGAAAAAAAATCTGGAAAATTGTTAAATATTATTACAATTTAAAACAAATATTTTTTATATGAATATATATTACAATTTAATTCTTAATAATTTATTCTTTTGATGCAAATCTGTATTTTCAGCATCATTACTGATCCTTCAGAAATGATTCTAATATGCTGATTTGCTGATTATTATCAATGTCTGATTATTATATAAGTTGTGCTGCACAATATTTTTGTGGAAACAGTGATATACTGTATTTTATTACAGGGTGAACTCATGAGGTCCAAAAGAACAATATTTATTCAAAATTTGTAACATTATAAATGATTTTGCTTCTATGTTTGATCACTGCAATGCATCCATGCTGAATTAAAGTATTAATTATTTTAAAAAATGATTGCTGATTGAAATGATGAGCACACCTCTATTTAATTTTATTTTATTTTACATTTAACAGGTTTTTACATTTTTGGTCAAAGTGCACACTGTTTAAAATCTTTCTGTGTCAGACACAAAACAAGCAAAAACCTCGCCAAACTTTGGAAATGGTTCTCTCTGAAAACTTGGCAGAGTGTTTTGTACATACTGTAATCTCTGAGCACATAACGTTGTGCACGCAGTTACAGAGCCTTGTTTTTCTTGTTGGCAGGTGTGCAAATTATGAACTTGCTCAATACGCTATGGTAAAAGATGCAGCAAACTACACCGACACACTCCCTGAAGAAGACATGGAGGCGCTGGAAACCACTTTACACCAAACGATCACCGTAGGACAAAACCAGCTCACCAAAAACACAGAAGAATCACTTACCGCAGAAGATTCCAGGGGCGGCGGTGAAGAACCGAGTCCAGCTTCGACATCACCAGGGCCATCTGTTACAACACTGCAGTCCCGGAAATCTGATGCTTCCGTTCTTCCAACAGACGCACCAAAGATAACAGACAGAACACAAAAAGGTGAACTAAATATTACTTATATCAGATCTGTAGTAAATTAACCAAATTGGGAATCTTGTAAAAACTTTTTTGGTTTCATAGGCAAGTTTGAGATGTGTGACCTCTACAGAGACCTGGATTCATGCCATCTACAGATCCCTGCTTTACAGGAGAAATTCGGCCTACGAAACCCTGGCATGAGAACACTTTACCACTGTAACTGCACTGCCAGGTGAATACACATTCAGTACAGTATATCCACCCAATGATACCAACACCTACTAAACATTTGCTCACCTTCGGGCCATCCAAGATGTAGATGAGTTTGTTTCTTCATCAGATTTGAAGAAATTTAGCATTGCATCACCTGCTCACCAATGTATCCTCTGCAGTGAATGGGTGCCGTCAGAAGGAGAGTCCAAACAGCTGATAAAACCATCACAATAATCCACACTCCGGTCCATTGGTTAATGTCTTGTGAAGTGAAAAGCTGCATGTTTGTAATAAACAAATCCAACAGTAAGACATTTTTAACTTGAAATGAGGGTTTTATCCATAATACTGCTTTCTCCAGTGAAAAAACCTCATCTGGTTTGAATCAGGAGATACATATGATATGACTGTTTACAAGCAAAAACAGTTCTAAACAAATATATCTGTGGACTTTGAAGTGAGAGGACAAAAGTGAGAAAACGTTGATATGGATTATAGACTCATATTTTAGCCAAAAGCAATAGTTTAAAGCTAAAAAGAATTAATGATGGGTTTGTTTATTACAAACATGCAACTAATGGACTGGAGTTTTTAGGGATTATTATGTTTTTATCAGCTGTTCGGACTCTCATTCTGACGGCACCCATTCACTGCAGAGGATCTGTTGGTGAGCAAGCGATCTACTGATACATTTCTTCAAATCTGCTCCTATAAAGAAACACCATTGTGGATGGCCTGAGGGTGAATAAATTTTTAGCTATTTTATTTTTGGGTGTACTGTTCATTTAAGGCATTTTTAGCACATTTAGGCTGGCTCTGGGGTAAATTAAGCAGGATTTTTCTCTACTATCTACCGATACATATTGCTTTTTTCAGGCTCGTCCAGAAGATCTTGTCCAAAGAACTGGATGAAACTGACCCCGTGCATTCACTGTTAATGGATTTCGTTTCACAATCCTGCTTCACCCTGCCACAGTCTGAGAGCTGTCTCAATGGAAAAAGGTTGGTATAAACACTATGATTAAATATCTGGGGTGTTAACAGATTAATTGTCTCTAAATCTTGAGGTACAATGTGCTGTGAATGAGAATGCACTTACTAAACAAAGGATGCAATGCAAACAATAATTTGCATTAAATTGTTTCTTGAACAATTTTTGCGGTATCTCTTCTATTTAGTTGCTCAGAAGCACGGCTCATGCAAAACTGGAGGAAAGACATGACAGGAGGGCGACCTCTAGTGGACTTCAAGCGCAAACTCAAGAGGATGAACCCTAAACGCTCCAAGAGGAAAGACTCTCCAGTCAGATTATATAAGAAATGCATCAGGATGCACACTAAACTGCAAAGACCTCGAGTTCCTGAACGGAATTAAGCACTCAAAAAGTCTGTTTCAACTCAACAAAGCAGCAAAAAACGTGCAATGGGAAAACAATAGCAATACAAATGCACTTATGAAACAGCTTAAGTGGGGAGTCAATGGGGGAATCGTTTTTCTTTTTTAACTCACAAACTGGCACAAATCTAACCTTTGGTCTAAGAAATATGTGGTGAAATATTGTGCCCATATTTATATTGAGAAATGGGTTAAATTTAGCCTTTTATAATAGGTCAGAGTGTTACAGTTATAGGTTACTTCATAATGGGCTAATAATAGGGCAAATAGTGTTAGCTGCAAGAAATATGTGCATTTAAAGCCAACTTCTAAGTGCCTTATATATTGTAATTATTTGAAATTGGTATTCAACTACATATTTCAATGAAATAATCCATCGTAAACATTTAAAAGTCTTTTACTTTCATTACTGTTTTTACAATTGCCCCCACCACCCTCATGAGCTAGCGATAAACTCTTTCATTCATGTTAAACTTTACCCCACAATCTAGAGATAAACTATATGTAAGTTTAAATTCAGAGGCACGTAAAGTTTATACAGCAGTATTTGACATGCCAAAATCGTTTTCATACCTCAAAATCGGTTCCGTTATACTTTTATTTCTCCTGAGGTGCAATTCCCGCTTTTTTTCCTCAGGTAAAACGGAATTGCGCATGCGCTGGAAAATGTCAGTTGCCCTAGTTTGTTACGAAATGTTTGGGTTTCTGCTACCTGAGATTGCACTATATCTGAAGTTATGTAACAAACGAGTGTTGTAAATGTATGTAAAATTGTAAATAGCTTGTAAATTAATTTTAATAAAAATATCTTTATACGAGTCTGACTTTGATCATTCAGGTCCACACTACTAGCTATTTTTTGTTTTTTGTTTGTAAATGGTGAATTTCATGGTAAATGACCATATGGAGAAATGTATATGTTAATCAGTCGGAACCACCGTACAGGTCAGTAAATAAATAAATAAGTAAATAAAACTAAAAATACTGTCGTCAGGCCTATATTTTTGTAATGCAATTTTAAACCTTAAGATATAGCTATTTATATTAACAGCAATAACTATAATAATAATTGTAGCTGTTTTTATTCCATTTTTTAAATATATTTTATTATATGGACTGTCAATTAATAGTCAGTTTTACATCGTTAGATATTTTGCCACATAATAATTTCACAAACAAAAGTTAAGAAAGATGCCCCAGATAATTATAGCTGTTTTTATTCCATTTATTTATATGGATTTCATATATTTTATTATATGGACTGTCCATTAATAGTCAGTTTAAGATTGTTAGACATTTTGGCACATAATAATTTCACAAACAAAAGTTAAGAAAGATGCCCCAGCGCACTACACTAGTGATCCAGGCCTAGTAACTAGTCGCAGTAAGGTAACTCAACTCCCGTCTGATGTCATAAATAGTAACTGAAGCCCTGAACTACCGAAAGCATCTGAACCGCCTCTACCGGGAGGAGAGAGAGAAGAAAAACATGGCGAACTTTCCTCTGGAATAACTGTTTTCTGAAGAGCTGAAGAGTGTTTCTGCAAGAACCGTGCATGACTTCATTTACGCATCAACACGCGATCTGAATCTGAAGAAGGTTTAGTCCGAGAAACGAGGCTTTTTTTCTTATAGATTCGGAGCGTGTGAAGTATCATGGGATGAAAGTTTGAAACGGTTGGATACTAAAGTAGGACAGGATGGAGAAACAAGAAACAAGACGCGAAAAGGTAAATAAACGCACAGCTAGTGTGAAATGCGAGGAGTTGAGTAACAATGTGAAACTGGATTTATTATTGCGGTGTGTTTTCATTAAAGCTGGCTTTCCTGTTGGCGTTGTCCAGAGTAGCGTTACAGTATAAAGCCACATATAGCAAACTTTGACAGCCTTTCATTGTTTAGGATTCTTTTCACTACTCTTTTTTTTTTAGATTTAGAGGGTTGTTGTGCAAGTCTACATTGTTATTGAGTAACATGTCATTGCTGCTGCTAATAAACTTACAGTGTGTATTTGCATGAAATGCTTAAAGGACTAATTATCAAGTGTGTTTTTTGAGCTATTATACTGCAAAGATTTCTTGATTTAACACACACTTGAACACATCTCAGGTTACTAGAGGAAATGTAAGTAAGCTACAGTTAGTCAGTATTCATGACAGGCATCATGCACTTTATGAAATGCTGTGAGGCGTAGACTGTAATATCTGGGCTGGCCACCCAAAGGTTGTAGGTTCAAACCTTGCACGAGTTGATCCATAAATGAAAATACTTAAGCTTAGGTCAATGCACAGGTACCTGTTAGTTGTTTTGGATAAAAGTGTCACATACAAATTAGCATAAAACACTGTAAGAAAGTAAAAAAATGCTATCTCTGACAGGCTTTTTTGAGTCACAGAGACCTGGATATTTGCCAGTCTGCGTAAAGACACCTGCCTGACCAGCAATATTCTGCTGAATGTTGTCTCAAATGAGTTTTGCAAACAATTTCGTATTGCTGATTTATTAATGGTTTGTGAGCTCCCAGCATGCATTGCAGTGTGATCCAAATGGAGTTTGTGTAAATGATGCAGTTAGTGTTAAAGGATTATTGATTTGCTGTTTGACGACTTTATTCGTGCTGCTTCTGCTGTTGTCATTTTGTCTTCACTGGTTATTTGTTAGATGTTGATTTTGAGAGCTCATCATTTCATTGTTGAGTATTGCGTACGTTTATATCGCTTGAAATGCACTTCACAAGCAAATATAGCAGAATTAAATTCTTTAGTTGAGCATTTGAAGCTTAATTTGCAGAATTAGATATACTGTACATATAGTGGCATATAAGAATTGATTGACTTTTTACGTTTAGTGGATGGGCTTCTAGAACATAAATGCATCCTGTTGCCTTGATTTAAAAAAAAACTAAAAGAAAGTCTAATTTTAACATAAAATAGCAAATAAAACTGTCAAACAATTAATGGCATTCAAAATAAAACATATAGTTTTAATGCAATATGTGTGTATTGTGTATATTTGACGTGTGTGTATATATATAAATACATACACGTTTACATGGAAATATTTATTATTTATCATAAAGACATATTTAACATATAAACATATTGTTCTTCAATAAATACATGCGTGTGTGTGCATTTACATGCACTTAATAAATATACACACTACACACACATTAACAAAAGCTTTTATTTTGAATGCGATTAATCGTTTGACAGCGCTTTTATAGTGAAGTAACAGAACAAAACGAGACCGATTAAATCCAGAAGAACTCTTACTAAAAATAATGCCATAAATAGATTTAATTAACTTCTATTAACTAAATCAAATAAATATTTGGTAAAACAGCTTCTGTTCCGAGGTACACTTGCTCATAGTTTCTCAGGAGCTTTCCAGGCAGGTTTTGTTCTTCATCTTGGAGACACAGTTCTTCTGGATTGAGTCTGTCTCAGTTTGTTCTGTTTCTTCAAGTGACTCCAGACAGACTGATGATGATCTGATCAGATCAGATCTCTGTGTGAAGCACTGGCTGCTGTCAGACAATAATCTCACTGCATTATTACTATTAATGACTAAAATCATGTTTGGAAAAGTGAACTGATATTTCCATCTGATATGCTACCGCAAAAGATAGAAATAACCCACTTCAAACCAGCTTTTGTTGCTGAAAATACTTTAGCACAGTACTGTGTGTGTTTATATATATATTTATTTAGTTCTAGTTTTGGTTTTAAATTTGGAGCGTTTTTCAAGATTTATTTTTATATTTTCAATTTTCATTTCTATTTTATTTTAGTTCATTTCTGTAAATGTAGTTATGTAAATGAAATGTCCATCAGTGACCCTCAATATCATGCATGTGTACTGTACCTTACAGTAGGGAGTAGGATGTATCTCAAACATCACGTTGTTATCCAGGCGACCTCCACCGTGGAGGTTCCTAGCAGACCGTGACATGTTTTGTGGTGTTTTAGACTCACCAGATGTTAGTGGGTGCACCTGTGTTTTCTTTGAACCCAGACGGAGAGAATGCAGAGAAAATTTCCAACTGAATCAGTCTAGGGGGTGTTTCAGGGACAGCAGACTCATCCGTGTAGCCTGGTGTTTTTGGCAGGGTCACAAACCGTCAACAGCGACATATCTCAAAAGATAAACTTTCCCATGCCTACGGTCAAATATGATCACTTCACTTCCCAGAAAAAAATCCTTTCTTGCATTATAAATGTGAGGAAGTGCTGAATGCACACATGCATCCTGATTGCAAAAATATCATGCGAAGAATATGCACCAGCTGAACTATAATCCAACCCAAGTTGTTGTTTTTTTCCAAGACTTGTTACGTTGTCGATGTTGCATATCCCAAATGCAATAGGAAATAGTTTTTCATACAAAAATAAACAAAGATGTGAAATCAAATATGAAAATGTCAAAACAAAGATATTATTTCCTCCTCCTTCTTTCTACTTTAAATTTTTGTTTAATTTAAAGTGTTACTTGCCAATACTTTTTGTGAACTTTACTAGTAATTTCTGAGTGAAAATAGTTTCTGCAAGTGTTATTGTGCCAGACATACACTAGAGATTGAATTAAGTTTATTTACCTCGCTGTGCTAACTAAATAGGCATGTCAATATTGTTACGTTTATTGACGTTTATTAGATGTATTGCTGATTTATGCTGCTTTGGTGGTCAAGCTGGTGTTGGTTGAACAAGGAAATCTTGCTAGTTGTAGAAATAGTTTGCCCACAAAATGAAATTGTGCTGTCAGTGTATTGACCCTTAGATGATCCAGTATGTAGATATGTTTTTCATCCTCTGCAGTGAATGGGTGCCGTCAGAATGAGAGTCCAAACAGCTGATAAAAACACCACAATATTCCACACCACCCCAGTCCATCAGTTAATGTCTGGTGAAGTAAAAAACTGAATGTTTGTAATAAACAAATCCATCGTTAATGCCTTTAAAGTGCTTTCTGGCCAAAATATGAATCCATAATCCATAATAACGCTTCCTTGAGTGAAAAAAGTCCATCTTTAAATCAAAATCCACCCACATATATTGTTTAGAGCTTGATCTGTGCAGATTTCTCTCCTGATTCAGACAAGATGACCGTATCACTGACTGGAGATGTGGTTATTATGGATAAAGGACTGTGTATTTTAGCCAGAAGCAGTGGTTTAAAGTTAAAGTAGTAGTGATGGAATTATTTTATTACAAAAGCACACAGATTTTGACTTCTCTAGATGTTATTTGACTGCAGTGGTGTGTATTATTGTGATGTTTTTATCTGTTTGGACTGTCGTTCTGACGGCACCCATTCACTGAGCATCCATTGGTGAGTGAGTGATGTAATGTTTGATTTCTCCAGCTCTGATGATGAAACAAACTCATCTGCATTTTGGATGTCCTGAGGATGAGGACGATTTGCGCAAGCGTTCATGTTTGGGTGAACCGTTCCTTTAAGCTAGATAAGCTAATGTACAAAGCGCAGCATACGCTGGTGAGCAGCTGTACTTTCTAAGCAGCATTATGGGGTCGGTCTGTAGATGTTCGTGAGATGTTCAGATGTTTGGAAATGTTTTGGGCAGAGGAGAAAGCTGTAGACAGCTGTTGTACAGACAGATAGTGTAAAGTCAAGCTGACGCCCCGCAGGCCTTTCTGAGCGGGCATCAACTTCTTCATCGGCCGCCTGATGCCTGCCAGAGGAGAGGCTTGTTTTCATTTTCCCAGGAATGCGACTCAGCCCCTGACCTGCTCGAGACAGAGGGTGGGATCACGAGCGGCCAGACAGACATGGAAGCTGAGAGACACAGGGATCAACTTTGTTTGCTGTGTTAAACTATTGAGTCTCCCGAAATCCTGCCCAGGTCACATCTTACCCCAAAATTTAAATAAAAAAAATATTTTTATATTAATGTTAATAATGTTTATTTTTTTTGTTTGTTTGTGTAATAATGAACTTTTTAAATGCACTTTCCCCCCAACATTCTAATTCCTGTAAGATATACAAATATTTAATGTCTTGTCTCTTACATTTGATATTGCTGTTAAATGACTCAAACATGTTTATAATAGCATTGTTTTGCATCATTTGTGTAGTATTAATATTTTAAATTAGCTTTTCTATTTATTGTTTTAATTTAAATTTTAGTTATTTTATTGATGAAATATTTCTGTTTAGGTTTAACTTAAATGTTTGTAATTTGCCAAAGCAACATTTAAAATATATAATATAATTATAATTATATATAAAAATATATTATATAATTTAAGAATTTCACTTTTGTTTTACATTTTATTTGAGCTTTAGTAATTTTATTTCTTTAGCTTAAATGTATTTAACATTTTAACTTTTTTTAAGTCAATATTTTTCATGTTATATCTGCTTTTTTATTGTATTTATATTTATGCTTGCAAGCCCTGGTTCTTGACAGGTTTATTGAGAGGGTCAGAAGAATGTTTCCCTGTTGAGTTTGTGTGAGTGTGTCTGTGTATTGTCATGACACGTGTGGCTCTAGACAGGTTAAAAGGCCTTGTTTGCATGCTGCTGTTGTTAGTTTGAGTGAGCGCTGATCAGACAGGAAGAACACAGCAGGAGGGGAAAACAACCTTTATGTATTTTACCCAAATCAATTTTCACACCACGCTTGTATAATCTGCCGTCCTTTGGCCGACCCTGTGCTGTTACTAATAACAAACACACACTATGTTAGTGCCTTTAAAGCATTGTCCTCGCTGTCTGTTGTGCCTGTGTTTGTGATATGCATAAACAGAGGTCAGATTTAGTTTATTTGTTTTATTAGAACCAGCCCAGAACATCATTGTTAATTATTCCATATTGTTCTGTTTTGATATAGATTATTTTAATGAGTCTGTCATATTTGGAGAGAGCATTCACATTCATGTTAGGTGTGCTCGTGCGGATCTACATTGTAAGGTCCTTGCTCTGTTGTCTCAGCTGAAGATGAAGATGACCACCGGCTCCATCGCTGCACCGACGCGGGTAATCTGTCTGTTCAGAATTACCTCCACCAAGGCTCTCATTATCTTCCCATATAGACAGCTGCCAACATAAATACGGCCAATGCTGTTATCTGTGTCTGGCCTGGATGGGGTGGATGTAGATCTCGTCAGACTTTCCTGAAGCTTCAGAACAATAGAACACAGAACTGAATGTGCAACACCACAGTCAGAGGACTAAAGGAAGCAGAAATTGGCTTAATGTTGTGCTTATTCTGGTCTCATTGTGTGATAAGGTACGTTATTCATACTTTTTGACTTTGAGTTTTTAATTAAGAGTTTGGCTTATTAATCTGTGACTCATGAGGCCATCCCATGGAGAAATTATGATATTATCCTTATTACTGTAGATGTCTGACATAATATATATATATATATATATATATATATATATGCATGCATACACATACACACACGCATATATATATATATATATATATATATGTATGTGTGTGTGTGTATTTTTTTATTATTTATATAATTTATTATTATATTTATTAATTTATTATATTTATTATTACTTATATTTAGAAATTAATTGTTTTAAATTCTTTTTTAAATTGTTTTATTTCTTTTGTGTGATTTAAAAGCTCTTTTAAAACCATTTCTTCTAACTTTTAATTCAAACCCCAACACAACTATACCAAATATGCATTTAAATAAATAATATATATAAATATATATATGTAAATAAATGAATAGTAAAAATGATTAATAATGATGTACAAATATACACTCATCTAATAACTAAATATTAAAATGTAAATATAAAATATTTAAATAATTTAAATGTAAAGTAGGGAAAATGACTGAAATATAAATTCGTAATTCAAATAATTTTCGGATTCACAGCGCTTGCTGCAGTGCATTCTGGTATTGAAATGGTCTTGGAAGCACAGATTACAGCCTTAGATTTTGGCTAAAAGAAGGTATTTTAGAAGGAGGCATAATGTGTTTGCCTGCTTATTACATGGGCGTGTAAATGATGCCTTTAAATGCTGTCGATGTGGGCGGCTCATCGGGTTTCGTGAATTTCTCGCTCTGACCCTGTTTTCTTGCTTTAGAGTCTCTCAGAGGAGCTGAATACGCTCTTTTTCTTTTTTGTTTCTCTCTGGTTTTGTAAATCACTCCAAAATTCAGCTTCTCTGTTCTTCTTTTTGCACTCGGTTGCAACTGATGCGCTGTGCTTCTTCCTGCCCGTTTTCGCTTCTCTTCTTCTCTCATGCTGTCGTTCTAGCGATCCGGCTCTTCCTTTTGGCCTCTCTGGAAGTAATTATCCCGCTGCGCTATCCCAGAATTCCTGCAGAAGGGACGAGGGGTGTGGCCTGTGTGTGAGATTACAGGCTGGAGTGGCTTTCTTCGCCTGCCGTTTTACTTTCTCTCTCTCTCTCTCTCTCCGTCTCCATCCCCTCCCTGTTTTTCCCTGTCGCTCTTGGGAATTCTCCAGATGTGAAGCTCTTAGGTGGCTAGTCATAAATTTCCTGCATTCTCTGAAGTCAGCAGGAGCCACTGGTGTGTGTCTCCCCGAGGAATCGACCTCACAGCCAAAACAATGAGCACGGCCTGATGCAGTCAGCGTTGTGGCTTTGGAATATATGATATTATTTTGAAAGAAATGGCTTTAGCAATTTTCACCCATTTTTCTTCCATTTCTTCTTTTGCAGTTCTTTGAATTAGACATTTTGCTGCACTCACTTCCATCTCTGCTATAACTGCCATGCTATCATCAATATAAATGAATATACAATGAATAAATGTAGTCTGGTTAAGCTAAAATGTGCTTTATTTAACCCAGTGAGACACTGCAGGTGAATAGGATAAAAAAACAACAACTAATACTTATTGCTTTACTTACCTAGTTGATTGATTACATTACATGATAAAATGTTAGGTTCAAATATGCAAGTGAGGCATTATTTAATGAAATTTGCGCTAATTTGCATACATTTCTATAGAACAAAAGTCTAAACACTGGATGAAGTCAGTTTCAAAATTCTTGTGTAATTTTTGAAAAGTTTTCATTTTGGCACTCCATAATACTTCGAACAGACAGAAAACTATTTTTTTTTTTTTCAATTTATTTTTTGTATATAATCAAGCACATTATATATGAACAAAGCCCTCTGTAAAAACCTTGAGGATATAGACAGGAGTAAAAATGTAAAGAGGAGGAGAAAGCTCCTTGGCTTTTAAGAATATGTACTGTAATTGAAATCTATTGACACAAATAGATAAACTGCTATAAAAGAAACACTTAACAGTGTATTTAGGATGTTTTCTTTCCACTAGTCTGAAAAAAAAACCCCTCTAAATTAAAAAAAAAAAAAAAATATCATGCATAACAAATTTACATATGCAATAGATTTATACTTTATAATTATAATCAGCATCATGTTTATGAACAAATTAGTCAATATTAGAGTTTATATTATGTATATTACGTATTTGACGTGGAATAATACTTTTATTCAGCAAGGAAGCCTTGAATTGATCAGAATTGACAGTAAAGACATTTATAATGTTATAAGGAAGAGTAAATCAGCACATTAGAATGATTTCTGAAGGATCATGTGACACACGTGCTGAAAATGCAGCTTTGACTCACAGGGATCAATTACATTTGACAATGTATTCACATAAAAAAGTTTTTTTTAAATTTGTAATAATTTTTCAGAATATGATTTCTTTCCTTCATCCCCCCCCCATTTATCAAATAAATCCAGCCTTGGTGAGCAGAAGAGACTCCCAAACAAACAATCAAGCAAAAAAACGTATCTGCTTGTGCGTTTTTGTATGCATTGAATACAGTATTATTTCCTCTCACATTTTCTTCCTTATGTACATAAAAACTTTTTGAAACAGTATTGTGTGGAAAAGCATTACAAATGCACTGAATTGCAATTGCTCATCCAATCAGATATAACATCATTTGTTTAAAAGGATTTTTGCTGCCCGTTCTTAAGCATCAGTGTGTTTGGGAAAACCTTGATTTGTATTCCTCCGGTAGTAGTGTGTGTTGTGACATTCAGTTTCATGGCCTGTTCTTGCAGTCTTTCAGAAGGGCTGGAGTTGAGCTTTTGTGTTTTTTCAAGGGTTTCCTTCATACTTCCAAGGAGATTAAGAAGAAGGTTTCCTCTGTGGTGGCTTTGTACTTGCCCCTGCCAATATAATCCTAAAACCTTGCAAAGCTGCTTTGCTACACGTTAAACACAACAAATGCAGGAATAGAGGTGAGCTGAATTCAACATGAGTCAGCATTGTTTCTATTTAAATGGGTCATGTTCTGGTTTCTTCCCACTTCTAATGTCAGCCAGTCAGCAAAAACAATCCATCCGCCTTCCTCTGAAACTAAGGCTTATTGCCATTCATGGGTGTGTCAAGTTGCTGAATACTGAATAGGTGTTGATATGTAAATGTGGGTATCATATGTTAATGAGTGTGATGCCATCAGATCTGTTTTTCACAGGCTTTTCTTCTCATATAACTACAAGCATTATGTTATGAGTCTGATATTACTAGCTTTATATCAACCTATGACAGGTGACCTACGTAATGTTTTTAAGCATGCATATTGTAAAATAAGTGTATGATTCATTTTAACAATAAATGTAAATTTATTATATATTGTTATTTGCCATTATTTGCATCAGTGTTTGTCATTGAAAAACCTTTGTTCAACTACAAGTCGTTCAAAAAACTACAAAACTGTTCAAATGTTTACTGTCTGTATTATTATTATTATTATTATATTGATATTAAAGAGATTATTGCATTTCTTATGATGCATTAGGATGCACTCATGTGCTCAAAAGGGATAAAGTGTTTATTTGAATTAGTGGTGTCAAACTATTAATCGTGATTAAATGCATTCAAAATAAAATATGCACATGCATGTATATATTTAAGATTTTTTTATGTTTATGCATTAAATATATATATATAAAAATGTATATTTTAATATTTTCTAAATATATAGGCCTACAGTATATACTGTGTGTGTTTTTATATATTTATATAAGTACTTAATTAATATACACAGTACTCAAACATATGTTATGTTAACAAAATGTATTTTGGATGCAATATGTATTCTAATCATTCATCAAAAAACCTTTTTTTGGAGTTTAGGGGGTTGGAAAGATTTATTTATTTACTTATTTATAATTTTTTTAAATTTAGAACTAAAGTAAAAACACTAATATTTTGAAATATATATATTTTTAATTAAAATAGATTTTTTTCTGTGTGACTATATAATAAAATGTAATTTATTCTTCTGATGCAAAGCTGAATTTCAGCATCATACCCCAGTCTTCAGTGTCACATGATCCTTCAGAAATCATTCTAATATGCTGATTTGCTGCTCGAGAAGCATTTCTGATTTAGTATCAATTTCGAAACCAGTATTTCAAAACTGCCATATTTTTAATTCTTTAATTTCAGGATTCTTTAATTTTATTTTTTTAATTTCTTTTTTTAACATTTACTGTCATTTCTCATCAATCTAATGCATTCTCGCTGAATAAAGAGCTTGCTTCGAATGCCTTAGTAACACTAATTCATCTCTCTGATGTGTCTCTTCCTGGGTAGTTTGGTCTGTTTGGACCGCGAGCGCTGGGCAGGGCTGTGCACGCGGCCGCCACCGATGGCCCGGGCCTCAGCAAGGCAGAGTTCATGGAGAAGGTGCGGCAAAGCAACGAGGCCTGCCAGCTGGGAGACTTCCAGACGGCCGTGAAGCTGTACGGAGAGGCCCTGCGCGCCGACCCACAGAACTGCATCCTCTACAGCAACCGCTCGGCCGCCCACCTCAAACTGGGCCAGTACCAGACCGCCCTGGACGACGCAGTCAAAGCCCGCCTCCTTAACCCTAAATGGCCGAAGGTAAGCGTGTGGGTGGGGCTTCGCGTCTTTGATTCCAGGTGAAGACATCCCTCGTTCTGTTTTGTCTCAGAGTTCATCGCTGGTTTGTTTGTTCTTTTAGCATTCGTTGCAGGTACTGTGAGCCGAGAGCTTGCCAAATCGCCTCTTTGCTTAACATTTCTCAGCTGTGATGTTAACAGGCACTCACAGCAGATCATCACGGCTAAGTCAGCGTCTGAAAAATGATCGCAGTAGTGGCCTTGCAGCAGGAGCTCGTCTGCTCTTGGCAACGCGAAAAGGGCACGCTGTGATAAACTTACTAACAAACAACACAGGCTTTTCTTTTTTTACTATATGCTCTCTCACAGCTCATATGTATTAAACTAGATTAATTATAAAGATTTGATTAGTTGGGTTCGGTTTCTAGCATAGTTCCCACAAAACATGTTTAATTGGCCATATATTACTTTATGCATATTATGCAAAGTAAGTGTTTGATTTATTATAGCAGTTAATGTATGTGTTATTTGTCGTTTGCCTACGTATCTGCCTTTGAAAACCTTGAAGTTGTAATTGGAGTTTTTTTCTGATACACAAAACATGTATGTGTCATTTAAAAAAAATAAAATAAAAAGCAAGTTAATAATGTTCAAATAGATCAAATACGTCAAATTTTTAAAGATTTTTCAGTCATTTATTGTTACAGATAAAATGATATTTAAACCCATATTTGGCTATACTGAGATTATTTTTAATAAATTATAAATGTTTCTTCTATTAATTTGTATACATATTGTGTAAAATAAGTTTAATTTCAGCAATTAGTATACATATTTGCTATCATTTACATTAAAAACCTTTTTTTTTTAACTACAATTAGTTACACTATTCGCATATTACAGACACCAATCTTTTGAACACTTTTATTCAGCAAGGGTGCATTACATTGATCAAAAGTGAAAGTGAGTTTCGCATTATTTCTAGAATCCTGGTATAAATTGTATCAAAGTTTCCACCATAATATGACGCAGCAACTGTTTTCAACGTGCTTATAATAAGAAATGTTTCTCGAGCAGCAAATCAGCATATTAGAGTGATTTCTGAAGGATCACGTGACACTGAAGACTGCAGTAATGATGCTGAAAATTCAGCTTTGATCACAGAAATAAATTAAGTTTTAGAATATTTTCAAATAAAATTCACTTATTTGAAATGATAAAAATATTTCAGAAAATGACTGATTTGACTGTATTTTTGATCAAATAAATGCACCCTTGGTAAGCATAAAAATCTTCCCCCAAACTTTTGTAGTGTATTAAGTCCTTATTTCTCATAAAGGACATTCATAGCTCAGTGATTATTTCTGTGCCGCTAATAGAAATGTTTCAGGTTGAATCTTAACTAGGTATGACAAAACAAAATGTAGAGTTGTTGATATTCTGTGACTTAAGTGTTTATAGCGTTGTTTGTGGAAAACGTGTTTTTGCTGTATTTTGAACCAGGCGAACCGCACATATGTGTGCGATCCTAACAGCTCCAGTCGTAAGTATTTTGTAATCACGCAAACACGTTGGCTTTAATAAGAGCTGAGGATATTAAAGTGGCCTTTTTTTGTTTCGTGAACCGCCTCGGCGCTCTCAGAGAGAAGTGTTTTGCGCAGACGCGAGCGGTACTTCTGGTTTGGTCTCGCTCTGACCACACAGTCCTTTCCTCCCCGGCCCAAAGCACATGTGGCAAAACCCAAACCCAGCGAGGAACGTTAACCTCTGCGTGCACAGCTGCCCTTCTTCTGCTCTCTGGCTGTTCATCTGCTGCACGGAGCCACAGAGGTGGGCTTTTCTCGTGTGGCACAGAGAAAAGGGCAGAAACATGGGTTGCATTTTATTCAACCAAAATGTGTGAAATTGTTGTCTTTATGAGCAGCGGGCTTCTCTGAGACATGACGGGAAGTGTTCGAACTAACCAGCGCCACAAGTGCAGATCTAGCCGAGGAAGCTTTGTGGGAACCAGCGGACTGAGATCACTCTATCGGAGAGGCTGTGCTTCCTTTTGGAGCAGAATAGGAGGAAGTAGTGGGTGTGGGGCCGAATTGCTGTTTTGTTGTGGAAATCCTGGACGGGTTCAACGGCAAACTTGTGCTGCGAGGACAATAACTGCAATAACAGCAGCATTCCAGTGGCTTTACAGGCCTGAAACGCTGCAGATTTGCCCTGTTACGCACATGTGGAGCGTCTCTGCCAAAAGTCTCATTAAAGCACAATTAAACAAACAAATATGAAGTTGTGAGATTGCCCAGAAGAAAGTTTTTCTTTCATGGATTTAATAGTGTAAAGTTTGTCTTCGGGATTGTGCAGGCTAATTGTAAAGATAAAAATAAGATTTAATTGCAATATAATTGTTCATATAAAGTATAGGTACAAGTGCTGTGTTCAGGTATTCTGGTCATAGTCGTTTAAATTAAAAACAAAACAAACAAAAAATATAATAATAATAATAATTATTATTATTAATATCTTTTACTTCTTTTAACTATTTTGTTGTTGTTGTTGTAAATCTGTGCTTGGCTTAAAAACTTTCCAAGTGCTGGTTGATGAGGTGTTGCTAAGCAGTTGCTCAAGTATTCTGATTGGTCATAGTCA
>JAUMHP010000002.1:2101794-2114987 GCA_032361065.1 Enteromius trimaculatus | reverse complement strand
GTGTTTACGGCGTTAATAATTTTTTGTTGTTAATTATGTCAATTTTTTAACGCATTTCACGCGCGCACAGTGTGACGAATTATTAGTCGTGAAAGCGGGGCAACAATTACCTCGGAGTAACTGCGTAGCTGGAGTAGAGCAGAAGCGCCAGTGCCGCGCGCGATAGTTTCAGCGCAGAGTCTATTTCTACTGTGCCGCTTACGCTGAATTAAAGTGACAGTGCGTTGTTCTTGATGAAAATTCAGGTGTAGTTGCAAATAGTGATTAATAAAATAAGATCCTAATCTAATCTAATCGAAAGTTAGAGATCTTAAATTGAGCTCAAAGATTTCAAATAAAAATCTCCCAGGTCCAAAAGACCTGACTCAAAGGGTTAGTTCACCCCCAAATAAAAACTCTGTCATCAATTACTCACCCTCACCTCGTTCCAAACCCATAAGACCTCCGTTCATCTTCAGAACACAAATGAAGATATTTTTGAAGAAATCAGAGAGCCATCTGTCTCTCCATAGACAGCAACACAAGTCACATAATCCCAGATTCAGAAACATAATAAATACACCGGTAAAACAGTCCATGTGACATCAGTGACTTTTGCGATGCTACAAGAATACTTTTTTTAGTGCAAAGAAAACAAAAATAACATCAACCATTCTTTTCCGCCATTTTGCATCACAGTGAATACACAAACTCTGATGTATTTGACGTGATCAGCCTTGTTTACATCCGGGGGAAAGCACATACTCTCTAAAATGTCAGAAGACATAACTCAGAGGAGAAGAATGCTTGAGTAAAATATGTTATTTTCTTGTAGCGTCACAAAACTGAAGTTGATCCACTGATGTCACAGGTGTTTTTACTACGTTTCTGAATCTGGGATTATTTCAGTTGTGTTGCTGTCTATTGGGGTCAGATGGCTCTCTGGTATCATCAAAAATATCTTCATTTGTGTTCTGAGGATGAACGGAGGTCTTACATGTTTGGAACGACACGAGGATGATTTATTTTGGATGAACTAACCCTTTAATATTCACATTTGTTTACTCTAAGCTCTCTTATCTTCAGGAATTCAAAGACAAACCTAGTTAAAGTCTACTATGAAAGCACTTCCGGGCAGATGAAAATCTACTCCGTCTGATTAATTGCGCAGCTCCCAGAGTGCCGTGCTGAACTCGAGAGCGCTTGAAAGCTGGCAGATGGTGGAAAATCAAGTGGAAATCAAGCAAGAGAGAATCTGTGAATCCTAACTCACTCGGATGGCTTTCCTTTAACGCCCAGCCGTGACGCGCGTGTGTGTGTGTGTGTTTGTGTGCGTCCGATTCCCTGATGTCCCCGTGTCAAGCCCGCGTCTGTCCGTTTGCACACATTCCTACAGCGCCATTACACCCGGGCAGGGTGATGAATTACTTTTAATAAAGCAAACACAGTTGTTTCGTGTCCAGATCAATCTTTTTCTCGGTTGCCATGCCAGCCATTGTCACAAGTAATTGCCTAAACCCCTCGCCGTGTGAAATAGGGCTCTTTCGGAAGAAAGCTGAACTTGCAGCGGCCTCAATTTCCTCCTCCAGTACACTTTACGCTGAAGCGGCGAGCCGCAGGGGACCGGCGTTATTCGTTGTTGTAGAGTCTGCATTTGCTTGGAGCACGTGGGACACGGACCCGTCTCGGACCGTGGTCCTGGAGCGCTCGTCCCTCAGGGTCAGGTGACAAGCAGTCTCCAGCTGGCACGGAAACACACTCATTTGTCTCGTTTGAAATGCTTGCAAAGACAACCATGAGCAGATTAATGACGTTTGATTAGCTTCCCACAGGAATCCAGATTAATATTCATGCAGATTAGCCCTGTTATTTTGGGCTGCGCCTTCATGCTATGAACAGTTGGTGACGGCAGTTTCAATTAAGGTTTGTTGTTTGCTTTGTCGTGTCTTAATCTCGCTGCGGGTGGACTGCCTTTAACCACATCAGAGGTGTGCGCCTGGAGTGTATGAGACTGACCAGAAATGCTCTTTTTCTGGCTGTTTTTCAAAATATTTTCCTGTGTATGCGTGCAATAAACAACATTCAGAATCAGATATTGATTTATATGTATTTTATTATTAAAACAGTCTAATAATAAAAATTGCTTTTAATAATAATAATAATAATAGTGAATTAAATTTACATTTACATATTTTTTATTATTGTTATAATTAGTTGTAGAAGTAGTAATAGTTATATTTGAATTAAAACAATAACAGATATTTTAATTAGAAAAATAAAATTGCTTTTACTGATATTATTATTAATAGTAATATTCAACATCTGTATGCATATTATAATCATTATTACTTTTAGTGGCGGTATAAAACAATAAAATATTTTAATAATAAATATTGCTTTTGTTGTTTATTAATTTAAACAAAATTTAGTTCATAATAATAGTAACAACAATAATAATACATATTAATTGTAATACTAGTTATGTTATTACTAGTTGTTGTAGTAGTAGTGCTATCAGGATTAAAACAAACAAACGTTTTAATAATATATTAGTGATATTAATATTCATTAATGACTATTAACTATTTTTTCATACATATTGCTTTTTAAAATATTACTTTTATTAAAATATATCACTTGATTTTTATATTACTTTTAATAGAATTCATAATAAATTATATATTATTATTTTAATATTTTAATTTAATACAGTGATTTAAGTTGAAAACTAGTACAACTATTAGTATTATTTGTAAGTTAATAATTATAAAAATAATACATATTTTTGGGGATACTGGTGATATTATTATTATTTTTATTATTACTGGATTATGAATATTAGTATAGTTGTTATCCGATTGTAAAATTATTTACAAAATAATTTAGGGCTGTCTAAATGAGAACTATATATTTCATCATTAATTTTTGGAATGATAAAAAGTGTCTTCAGACTGTTGAAGAATAAATAATCATTTCTTTTCTTCTGGAACGATGTGCTCTGATAAGTTGTAAGTTAGACCAGGAATATGTAATAAGTGGTGACTATTTTGATTTCATATTGCTGTGTTTTCACCTGAAGGTGCCTGTCTCTGCTGCTCTTACAAATTGCACTTTTAAAAGACTGGAAACAGGCAAAACCGAGTCGACCCTCGGGAATGGCGGACGAATGTCACCCGAGCGACTACGACCAAGTCTATTGACTTGCTAAAATCCAGAGTCTGCGGAGAACTTGGTTAAATTAGCGGTTCTATATTTAAACCGCTGCATGTGTTGCGAATTAGGCTGCATTTGTCTAGGAATCACATGGGAGATCTGCTCTGGAGCGTTCCAGGCTAGCTGGACCATGAGGGGCGAGTATAAAACCCTGCCCCAGTTCTCTCTCATCTCTCTCTCTCTCCCTCCTGCGCTAACAGCCTCGTCCGGATCGCTTGTTTACGTGTTAGTGGACGCGCAAACTAAACATCTGCTATTTTAGTGTCCCTCGGTTTCCTGTTTCTCAGTGTCACTCAAGTTCAGTTCAGCGCTCTTGTGTTTGTAATCAACTCATGTTTGTCCATGTGCTTCGGGTTCATAACTCCTTATATGTAGCGGCTGAGAGGAAATATGCACTTAGGCCTCAATAGTATTTGGTAGTATTCCACATTTTGACGGAGATCTCCTTGCAAACAAACTCCATCATTAAACAGCGTTGAGCAGTTTTCCAGGGTTATGGCTACTTCTTAGTCGCCCGGTCGTGAGGTTACTAGGTAGTTAATGTGTTTCTGTGAGGTTGCTAGGATGATCTGTGTGTTTAGGAAATAGGAGTATTTGGTTGTTAGTGTCTTGCTATGAGGTTACTAGGTGCGCTGATACAGTATGTTGCTATGTTTTAGGTGGTTAATACGTTGATATGGTGTTGCTAGGGTGTTATTTGTGCTTACTGAATGTTGTTATGAGGGTATTTTCGGTAGTTCATATGTAGGGTGTTATGGGTGGTTGTTCCCAGTTGAATAAAACAGCATGTGCTGGTTAGGTATGTTTTTTAAGATGGCCCACTGCTGGTTTATTCTGGTAGGCATTGCTAGGGTGTTCTGTGTGGTTGTTAGTGTGTTGCTTTTAGCTTACTATGTGTTTTTGGGTGGTTACCCTGCTGAAAAAAACAGCTTATGCTGGTTAGGTATGTTTTGATGTTGAGATGCTGGTTTAAGCTGGTCCTTTGCCAGCATGTGACCAGCAAAAGACCAACTTAAACCAGCAAAGGACCAGCATAAACCAGCATTCCAGCATCAAAACATACCTAACCAGCATATGCTGTTTTTTTCAGCAGGGTTGAATGTGTTGCTGTGGGGTTGCTAGGGTAGTTAATACATTGCTATAGAGTTGTTAGGGTGTTCTGGGTAGTAATTTTGAGGTTAGTGGGAGGTTTTACCTGGTTTACATTGTTATGTGGTTGCTTGGATAATCTGAGTGGTTGCTAATTTATGATGTTTCTAGGCTACGCTTTATATATTGATAGTGTGTGTTCTGGATGTTTGTCAGCATGTTGCTATGACAGGTGCGTTTAAGAGTGATAGTTAGGAAGTTTTGTAAGATGTGGCCATGTGACTAGGGTTTCTGTGTGAACTACTGTCCCGGTTTGGCTTGTTTAGCATCTACCAGGTGAAGAACATGCTGTGAAGAGTTTTTTCATGTCAAAGGGTATTGTTTGAATTCAAGTAGAGCAATGGTCCTTGACTTAGCAAATAGCTCAGACTAATGCTAATGCAAGAGTGGATGCAGTGATTGTTTAAATGCTAATCCTGTGAGCGGCTCCATGAGGATTGGTGGTGATTGTTTTATAATGAAATCTAATTAAGGTTAATAAAGTGGATGAGAGGTGAGACTGCGTACTGTATGTGATGTGATCAGCTCGATGACTTCACAGAAATGCCTGCAGGCTTTTTCCGTCTGAAGAGCGTGCGCTGCATCTTGACGGCTGCGCTCTCAGTGAAGATAAAAGTCAGCGGATTCCGCCCGGTCTGTTTCAGGCTCGTCTCGCAGCGCTGCTGATGTAGCTCTCTCGACTCTCTAAACTCTTTTAATTCCCGCATTTATGTTTAATAGCGAATTCATTTTTAACTGCGTCTGCTTTGTAAGGAGACGTGCTGTAAAGCATCCCGCAAAGATTTCCACGAATACGAATGAAAACATGAAACAAGAAAGGTTTCGGATATTCAGCGTGGCTTTCGTGTGGAACAGACAGAAGTCCTACATGTTTAATAGAGATCTTATTCATCATTTACTGCATTACACTCTTTTTTTATTTCCTGAGCATTTGTAACAATGTTCTTGAAGGTAAAGATAAGGTAATGTGAAGGTCAGCAACCCTGACGCGCGTATCCAGAGCGCTGCACGCTTTCCTGTTTTTGCAGGAAATTTACTCTGAGCAAGCTAGAAAAACAAGCCAGAGCTCTTGAGAAACAGCTTGAAAAGTTGGCGCTACTTTCACACAAGACGTGTGTCAAAACTCTGAATTTCGGGGCTTTTCATTTGATTTTTGTCATGTTGTCATGCACACAGCCATACATGCCAAAAAACGAAATGTCTCTTAAACTACTGAGTCTGAATCATTACAGGGAATCAACTGATTCATTTTAGGTGAATTCATTTGAAACGATTCATTTTAATGATACAGTAATAACATTTAGGTAATAATCAAACACTTGAGTCATTTTGGATGCGATTCATTGTGATTTGACAGCACTAAATAGCATGCATTTACGTAGTAACCAAGCACTTAAACTGTTGAGTCTGGATCATTTTAGTGAATCATTTCAGTAAATCAACTGAGTGAATTAACTTTTGAGGATTCATGCAAATGAAACAAGAAGAGCATTTAGGTGATAATCAAACTCCACCTAAACTGCAAACGCTAAAATAATAGCATTTTGTTATTGTGAATCATAATAATGATAATAAATCCTGTTTTGCAGTGAATGTACTCTGCACAAGCCAGAGCTCTTTTAAACAAGGTTGAAAAGTTGGCGCTTCTTGGAGCTTCCCAACAGATGTCAAAGACTTGCATCAATCGCCGCACACACTTTGATGGTTGCACTGTAAATGCATTCAGTTGCATTCTTGTAGCACTTCCGCACTCACGCCAGACAGCCACCATCTGGCTTTGATTAATGCATTTAACAATCAATAAGTGAAGCATCTGCTAATCTGCAAAGCTCCAATCCACCATAGTCGCTGCATTATGAACGCTCTTATTCCCCATAAACACTGGATTTGATGATCAGAACGTGGCATTGACTAATCCAGAGCGCTCTGATTTCCACATCAGGCTTACTCCGTGTCGAAAACCAGAAGTCCTGGCATCAGAACCAGTGCAATTAGCATCAGCCTGCGCTTATCTGTCACCTGGCGCTCTGATGCTGATTCCAGACAGGTGTGATTACAATAGCAGGTTTCTTGAGCGCGTTCGGGCCCATCATTGTGCAGCATGAGGAAGTTGTGACAGGCGCTGAATGCCGAATGCGCGGCATTGATTACGGTCCTGAAGTGTGACCTTTTTTCGACGCATCCCTTCACAGTTTGAGGCGGATCGTGGATCGATGGAACGCGTGTGATTGCACAGTAAATGCATTTCGGCCGCCAGCTGAGATATGGTTGGATATGGATGTCACATTTTATTGTCACTAACTACAAAAAAGTGTTTTGTGGGTTTTCACTTGATAAAATTGAACATGCTGCTAACTTATCTAGCTTTTAGAGTGACAGTAGTTTAAAGTGCCGCTTTTCTAGTAAATTGTTGCAATTTTAGTTTAATCATGTTTGTTTTTTGTTGTATTGAACACACGACAGTACACGACGTGTGTCGCCTCTCTCAAACGCCTCTTAAGTTCATTTTAGTGAGTCATTACAGTAAATCAGTTGATTTATTTTACTTAATTTATTTTAAAGAGTTCATATAAATGATATTATAATAACATTTGGGCAATAAGAAAACACCTCCTAAATTGTTAAATCTGATTCGTTTTGGTGAATCAATTGATTTAATGATTCATGTATAATAATACTGCATATATATTCAAATGAACTGTTCGCTGATTCATTGAAGAGTCCTCATGCCTTTTGTTATTTTTGTTGTGAAACATTTAGTTAATTGTCAGTATTTGTCACTTTGTTTTCGTTATATATAATTATGATTAATTGAAGTTAAGTTTAATTTTTAGCACTTTAATTGAGATCCCAACTGTTCTCCTGCCAGGTAACTGCTTGAGAATTAATTGTTTGTATATAAAAAGTTACTTGTATCATCTGATGTTATATTATTAAAATGATACCTAAATAGATTGAGTGCAGTAGTTTATGAATTCCTATGTAAAAGTTAGCTTGATACTTGATGAGTATCTTGTAACACATTCAGTCCAAGTTTTTAAGTCAAATGACTAGGACAGTAAAACAGCTGTTGTCATGTCAGGAGTAGTTTTTAGGCTCTCATTACCACCATAAAACACTGGATATGTTAGTCATTAAATAAGTGCATAAATGTGGCCTAATGAAGTTTTCAGCCTCATAATTATTCGGTTCTCTTTGTAGTTTGTGTAAGTCAGGTGATTAGCGGCACAGCAGAGTCTGGCTCAGTAATTAGTCCTAAACAGCTTCGTTTGCTTCATCTCTTCATCACACTTTTCTGTCTGTGTTTTTAGCCAAAATCACAGCAGGTGAGGTACCGGAGGGGGCGAGCGTTGCCAGGCGAGCGTTGCTAGGCAGCCGGTGGCTCCATCAGGGGGCAAAGTGTACCTGCCTGAAGGAATGATGTCTGTTAAGGGCACTTAGGTACAGATAGATTTTACAAGAGCACATTTTGGGTCATAAAAAAAAAGGCAGTTAGCTTTTGATAAGGAGAAAAAAGACTATTTTTGCATCTTATTTTAATTTTGAATAAACATTACAGAATATGTAAAGAGTAAAAGTAAAGAACACCTAAATATAATATAATATATTTGTGTAAATAATATATAAAAATTATAATTATTAAACATTTAAATATGCATTTATTATTTATTTATAATAGTTTTATAATTTTTATACTTACAACGTAATATATAAGTTTAATATATTTAATAACTGTGTTATTAAACATATGCATACATACACACACAAAAAAATATATATATATACACACACATTTATGCAATTCTATTTTTATATCTTTCAAAAAAGTTTGCACATCAAATACGACATGCAATATAACAGTGTATTTTCATATGTTTATGTTAAAATATATAGTTTTATGTTGCATGTCGAATTTGATGTGTATATGACTAATAAAAAGGATATATATGTATATGTATTACAAATATTTAACAGTAGTGCGACTCTGTAGACATCTAGTCTCAGGCTCATTGCTGTTAGTTTGAGGAAATCATTTTAATTCAGCACACGTTCAAACCTCGTAATGCGCCGCAAAGCGCGCCGCTGTTCGAGTTTTCAATTGACGTGCTCAGAAAACGTCTGAATCACGGCAGGCGCTCTTTGCGGGATTGAATCATTTTTGTTTTGTCACTCATTCTGCTGGAACCTTGAAAAAAGCAGCAGCTCTTCATTCTGAATGCAGAAAAACTTGAAGAGCCGAAAGCAGCTCAATGTGTCATGTGGCTGAGAGGTGTGTTTGACAGTTTTCCCAGTGTTATGTCCGTGGTTATGATTATATGTAATTGACTGTGGATGCAGCGTCACATTTAAGATGTCAGGTGCCAGCGCAGCCAGACGCCACACTTGATCTGAGCAGTTGTGTCTCCATATGCCAACCCGGCTCAGATCCGTCATACTCCAGCAGTCCCTGAGAAACAACACTGATTGACACAAAAACTTTTCACGTTTCCTGATTGATTGCTCCTTCTCTCTTCATTGGTTGATCAATCTAATAGTCCCGCCCCCAAACTCTAATAGTCAGTGTCACTGATGTCAAGCCGAAAGGAAATAAACAGAGCGACTTTAACATTTTACTTTAACATTAAGCAATTTTATCTTTGCATAAATTACACAGTTTTTAACAAGGGTTTTGTTATTCTGATATAATGTGGACCTCCTAACAAAAAAAACATCAGTATTTTAACGGATTAAACTGATATTATGGATTTGAGATTGATTTATTAAGAACCAGTTCATAAGAGTCACTTCTAACCTGTTATCTGAAAACTGCCTCCATACATTAGGTACATAAATATATAGTATCATTACACTTTTATGTCAACACCTATTTTAATTTGAATGACTCTTAATAAATCTTTTAAAGAAGCGAATAAATTGGATTTAATAATTGCTGCTTTCTATATACTATACAAAGCAATAATGTATTTGGTAACACATTTTATATACTGTTTAAGTCGTTCAGGAATTTCTTTTTTTTTATTCATTATAAAGTTTCATTCCTTCTGCCTCTAGATTTTAGGAGAAACTATATATAACATTAAACAAGTTGCATTATCTTGTAATAATAATTGGTCTTAATTATATATTATACTAAACACTATACATGTATATGCACATTTTTATTCAATTACCTAATGACCAGGTTATTGAGGAATCAAAAAAAGTCTCCTTTTATTGATTCATTAGTAAAAACCAGTCATTTAACAGAAATTAGGGTTGGGTCGATAGATGATGCCATCGTTCATCGTCGATGGCTGATAGACGTCACGATGCTGAGCCAGGATTGCGATGCTCCGCCCCGCCCCGCCGCAGCAGCAACCGGCTCGCCAAAAACATACTTAATCTATGGCGGCATATCTATGCCATTAATAAGCGAGCACACCACTGATGCTGGCGAGCGCGGTAAATCATTTCCACGAGAGGAAAACAGATGTACATGCGAAGAAATGGGGCCCGCGAGCTTATTTCAAACCCTTGCGCGCGCTTGATATGTCATCCGCGTGCATTTCAAGCACCCGTGCGCGATCACTCCTGTGCTCAATCCTCTATCACCTGCTTGCGCGAACACTGTTATTTTTGTCAGTCGTGGGGCGGGGCTTGGTGTTTTAGTTACAACTAAACAATCCCACCCCCAACAATCGCCAAATTGGCCGACATTGCCCAACCTTATTGTGAATAGCTATATTGGTTGTGAGTGCAACACAAAATAAATATGTGTTGGCAATATTTAGTATGCAGTTTTTTCTCTTCAAATTCACAACTTGGGTAAAATGAGGATTTTAGCATGACATTCTGCCCACATTAGCACAAGAAAGCTTGTGCTCAGGAATCATTAATGGATCTGAAGATCATTAAAATACATCAGTGCTTTGTTTTTTTCTAAAGGTCTGCTTTGTTCAGACCAGACTGTGGCAGCTCAGTGCTTTTTTATCCTCTTTGCATGTAATGGGAAATTAAATACATAAAGTTAATAAAGTGAAATGAGAGGTGGAGAAATTGGTGTTGTGTTAGTGGGAATGAAAGCGATGCCGGATGAAATCTCAGTGCCGTCGGCATCTGCGCTGGGAATTCAGTGCGCTAATCGACCAATTAGAGCTTTCGGATTCGGCGGAGAGACGTAACACAAAGCCTGGCCTGTCATTTAATCAACTTAATTCTAATTTAAAACCGGCGGAGTGCAAGCATGCCGTTTGCTTACGTTGAATAATCACGTATTTGTTTTGCTCTCGCTAAAAGAAAAACACATTTGCTTTAAAATTGCATTACAGAAACAGGATTAAATCCCAGTCGTCTGAAACAAACCCCCAATCCATTTGCCTTCAGGCAGATATTGATGTCGAAAACCTAAAAGTGCTCTACGTGCATGTGTACGTACAGCGGCCGAGCGCGTCCAATCGCGGCGCAGTGGGCCGTATACAAAGAGGCAATTAATATCGAGCCGAGCACGGTGGCCTGCGACGTCCTATAATAACATGGTTAGACCAAAGGTTAATGTGCTGAATTCAATATGCATCCCCATTCGTTTCAATGAAGCTGTCCAAAAAAAAAAGAGAGGTAGTCTGTAATCAAAGGGCTCGCCGTGCAAAGTGAAATTAATTATAGGGGCCTTCATAAATTCAATGTCATGTCTTAATCTTCCGCTGGTCCCCTCCCAGCCGTTATCAGCTCGGCTGGAAGTGGGCCGCACGCTCGGGCCCATCTAATAAACGGCTGTGTGAGATGATAATTGTGAAGGAGCTTTATGTCGGTGGAGATGTGAGTCCGCTCGGACCTGAGAACCCTTTAGTCAAACGCCAGTGAAAATGATGGTGTTTATCAGCCCATCTCCCTCACGGTGAATATAGAGAGGACATTATGTGTTCTGGAAGTGAACTGCTGTGATATTTAATACAGTCGAGCGGTCAAAATAACAGCAGCCTTTTTGAAAACATGAATGCGTGTGTGTCTGAGATGCGACGTCCGTATCGGTACCTATAGTACATGACAGACAGGGATATAGTTCAGCCAGACACCAGTGGATGCTCTGCAGTGAATGGGTGCCGTCAGAATAAGACAGCTGATAAAAACATCACAATATTCACACAGTATTGGTTTCTTTCTACCTTTCACTTTACAAGATAGACTGGAGTGCTGTGGATTACTTGTGTATTATTGTGACAGCTGTTCGGACTCTCATTCTGACGGCACCCATTCACTGCAGAGCATCCAGTGGTGAGCAAGTGATGTAATGCTACATTTCTCCAAATCTGATGAAGAAACATCTCATCATTTTTGGCTGAACTATTGCTTTAAACATCTTAAATGTGTTTGTTTCGCATGCATTTGCTAAGTCTTTTCACTGTAAACAGATGTGGCTCGGGTCAGTGTCTTTGGGATTTTTACAAGAAACAGTGTAGATCTCCCCAATAGAATGCATGATTTGAGGAACTGTTCATGTCTATGCGTTAGTCACTTTAGATAAGTGCACTTAGAGTGGATGTTGCTTGTCTATTGAAGACGATAGCAAAACTAACATGCTTTCCTTCTGGTTTTCTTTCTGCAGGCATACTTCCGACAGGGTGTTGCCCTTCAGTACCTGGGGCGCCATGCAGACGCCCTGGCCGCCTTCGCCTCGGGACTGGCGCAGGACCCCAAGAGCCTTCAGCTGCTGGTGGGAATGGTGGAGGCCGCCATGAAGTCCCCACTAAGAGGTACACAGCATGTTGGACTTAAATTCCTAAAAACAACATCTAAAAGTGCCCTTATTATGCCATTTTTAAACCTCCTAATATTGTTTTGGGAGCTTTCTACAATAGGTTTGCATGCATGCAAGGTAAAAAAAACACTTTTGTTTATATCCATTTAATATCGCCTAATTTTCCAACGATTCTCAAATTATTCCTTTGAAGCAGTTCTAAGATTCAGTCTCTCTAAACTCCTTTCAGTGAGCTTACTCTGTTTTGATTGGTCAGATCTTAATTTTGGGAGACAATAAGTTTATATATAGTGCACCTTCAGATTTACAACTTGACTTTGCAAATGGTTTACATTCACAGACAGCTACTGTGTGAAAGGCAATATTAGAAATGGCATAATAGACCTACTTTCATATATTGCATTCAAACCTCTTTGTGAGAACATTTAGTGAAAAAGGTTCATGAATGGACCAAAAAGTGTATTATTTGGAATCTAAAAATGGCAAAAGCTGAGAAGTAAATGATGTTTGTGCATAAAAACATTTCAGATGAACAGGGTATAAAAGCTGTTGCAACACGCTGTTTTGGGCTCTACTGACGTAGATTCATCTGTTGACTGTAATGAGCGTGATAATGAGGGTCCAGTGTGCATAATGAGCAACCGTATTAGTGTATGAGAGTTTTTTCAGATTGTACGTGACTTGCTCGTTTTGCATTCTTATGCACTGATTGAAAAAGTCTCAGTACTAGTGACAGATGACGGTAATGTTGTCTGAAAGAATTATACTAAGAAAGGGAAGGGCATGATGTGTGGCCAAGTACTTGGAATTTTTGCTCTGCATTTAACCTATCCAAGTGCACACAGCAGTGAGCAATGACATTTTGAAATGTAAAATAACTAAAATAACATACAGGATGTACATACACACACATTCTGATCCTGGATCACAAAGGCAGTCATTAGTAGCATGGAACTAATGGAGTAGCAAAAATCATTAGGATATTAAATAAAGGTCATGTTCTATAGAAGATATTTTGTAAATTTCATCTAGGGCTGGGTGATTATACGATCTCGATTTGTGATCGCGATCAAATTAAGTTCGATCACGGTGATCAGCAGTGGGTGTACTTTCTCGA
>JAUMHP010000002.1:2067385-2087430 GCA_032361065.1 Enteromius trimaculatus | reverse complement strand
TATGAAAACCATGCAAACCATGTTTTTCCATCATTCAGTTTCCATTGATTCACTTAGTAAGCAGAAATGTCTAATGCATTTAATTTTTTTGACTTATAACCAGTGAAATAATCTGTATATCAGGTACAAAATAATACTGATAAATGCCAACTAATAATAAAAACTCTGATTGGTCGCCTCATGACATACTGGCCTTTTAGCCTAAGTGGGCAGTTCTTGGCAGGGTAATTATAGTATTAATAAAACAATTCAAAATAATAATAATAATAATAATAATAATAATTTAAAAAGTTAATATTGCTTTTCTAGTATAAAAGTCTTCACCAGATGGAACTGCTGGACTATCATAATATTGTTATGAAAAATAATGCTTGGAGAAACATTTCATTCATGACGCATCTGGCATATAATTTCAGTGGAAATTTCATACCACAGCAACCATGCTGTGCCCTCAAGCACTCACACCTGGGTATTTTAGGATGGCTAAAAATGCCTTGGTTTATTTGGGGCCTTAATCTTAATTTATAAGAATTACAAAGTTATTTGTTGTCTAGATTTTAGGCTGTTAGTGACGCTTACCCTGATTGTGACTGTAGGAGTAGGTGGTACTGCAGGTTCAATCCTGACAATTCCAGAAGCTTCATTACCGAGACCAATGTCAAGTGCATTTAATGAAACTGACTGAAAAAAGGAAAGACACAATCAGATTGTAGGCCCAGGTGGACTATCGTTTTGAGGAACCAAAATTGATTCTTAAATCCAAATCTATGCTGTTTTCTATTGTTGCATGTACTAAACAGTATTTGTCACAAGCCTCATATTCTACAAGCTCAATAAGATGTATGCATTGCTGCTTTTGATATCTCAGCTTCTAAATTTAGTTAATTCTATCACAGAATTCAAACAATAAATGTGGTTTTGGCCTCAGGTGAACACCATGTGAACCAATAATCCTTTTCACCTTACTACTGGTTATGGCACAAAATAAATATGAATGATCACCAGAAGACACAATTGTTCAAACCAAAGTTTTTGTATACAATGTTAATTTTATATCTGAAACTAAGTTGCAATAAAATGTGATAGTCGGCATGTTAAGTTTAAACTTTAACATTTAAATTACAGGTTCTTTGTATAGTTTAAAGTTTTAATTTTTTTCTTACAAAAAATTAACATGTACTGTACTCGATACACATCCAAGCTATTAGATATTTTAAACAAACGGATCTGTAAAATGTTTGTTAATATCCAGGCTTAGTTTTGATTTAAGCTGGAAAAAAAAAAAAAAAAAAAAAAACACTGTTAAAGTGAGTACACCATGTTGCATGTTTTAAATAACCTGTTGTGAAGCAGGGAGTGGAAGTGTGTCCTGAGGATCAACATCAAACAGATCATTAGGGCAGATTCCACTTTCACTAAGAGCAGCCAGAAGCAAATCTTGTCCAGGATCCATCGTCTAAAGGACAGAGAAAAAAACATTATTAATAATCAAAAAGAGACTCTACTTTTGTGAAACATCCATAATCCATAATTTAACTTCCTCTTAAACTACACACATCTTTAATAAAGACTATGGCATAGTCAATAAATTATAAATTGCATCTTTCCCATCACATGCTGTTGGATGCTATTAATGTTATAACTTTGCGACTAAACACTGGATAATACATAACCCTAAACACTACTAATTAGAAGTCCAGAAATGTACTTATAAGAGCAACAACGTGATAAACTAATGCTTCAACTGGATCCCCACAACATCCACCTCCACACGTGTTTGCCCAAACTGATCCAACAAGATACTTCCTGGTCTGACGTTGCTACTGAACGTTAATGTCAATCAGCTTACACGTTTAGAAACCAGACTAAAAGCAAAAGAATACTCTAATGATCTCCGACAGGTTCAAAACGTTGAGCGATAATAACCTGTAAGTTAGTATAATCTAGCGGTTGCGAATACAACAACATTAGACAGCCGGTAAACTAAACGTGCTGCTTCTGAGTCCTCAATATTGAGCGGCGATGTTAAATATTTCCCCGAGAAACAGATCCTCGTTTAAGACACATTATAACATTAATGTATAATATAAATTGAAATAAATATGCTGCATGTGTTGTAACAGCTCCTCAGTCATGGTTGCTGGCGGCTGCTAGCTAACGTAATTTTCCTCACGATTCGTTTAATCAACTTTAAACATCAAAAGAGTCGTTAAAAAGCTCTTTAAATAGGCTACACCCGTGTTTCAATAATCCAAAGGCCCCTGACAAGCAGAATAAGTGCCAAAAAATTACATATGAGCGAATAATTCCTGTCAGTGACTTTGTCAAAAGTGCGCTAACGGCTCGCCTCAGGTTAGCAGCCTAGCGCAAGACTCCCTCAGCTTTCACGCAAAAAAACGCAATAAAACTCAATATACCTTCGCTTAGCGGCCCTAAACCGACGGAAATCGTGAGCGTGACAAAAAACACAGCAAACCCGCTGTCTGACAGCTAATGTCCAGTAAGTCAAACACGTACTCCACACGGTTTCTATGGATCCCAAACGTCGCGGCGGAGTGAAGGATGTCGCCGCTGCTCGCGCTGCTTGTTTTCTAACCGCCGGGCGCCATCTTTACCCGAGGCGCGTGCGGGTCACGTGACGCTGCAGCCCACAAAACTGTCGATTTTGCGTTCGGAAATGTTCCCGACGAGACACAGATGACGCATCGCGGAGCATCGTTCGAGAGCCGACCTACGACGATCTTTCAGAAAGCCCCGGAGCCCGTCCATATGAATCGATGTGTTTAATTATATTTTAAATTCAAAAGTAGTCGGAGAAGGAGAGCGCCGAAGCCCCGTCACGTGACCTATCCCTTACTCACTATCAGGAAGTGACGCGGTAAAAATAATTTCCTCCAATGACACGTCAAAATGACATTGCTGAAGCCATATTAGTAAGGTCAATGGCAGAGAGTTGTGACCTCTGCATTTTAAGGTTGAAAACATCCAATATCAGAAAACCAACATGTTTTAAATCTACGAATTATTTCAATATATAATAAAAACCCATATGTACAATAAAAAATGTATATCGTATTTTTTAAGTGTCTTTAAAATACTTTGAAAGATGCACCCTATATTTGTGAAAAGTATAAAAAGTCGGAACGCTGTGTTGAATTAAATAGATATAATATACGGATATTGGCATGTAAAAAAAAAAGTCCGTAAACCATTTAAATTTTTGACATTAGAATTTTTAGTTTGGCCTTGGAAGATATTTAAGGACCTTCAGGGTTTTTAAAATGTCAAATTATGAATATTCAAAAATATTTACAAAAACGAGTATTAAGTGTTATATATTATTTTATATTTTTTATTATATACCACTGCTATATATAATGTTGATAAATATATATATAATGTTCTCTATTATAAATCGGTGAGCTATACTCATATTTTCATTGTTTTGGCTTCTACTTGCTGGCCCTATAGAATCACATAAAAATTGTATTTTTTTTATTTTGGCTAACCTTAAAACTCTTGCAGAAATAAAATAAAACACCTTAAATTTGTACTATTATTATTTTATTATTACACTAAAAATGATTGGTCTTTCGTAATAAGATGTTTTTAGTTATTCTACTGACTGACAATATAGAATCAACAAGCTGTTAAAAGTAAATATACAAATAGAAATGACACATAAAACATAAAAATGTACGAGCTTTTTCATCGCTATTTTATTTATTATTGCTATTATTTTTAACTAATAATAAAACAGGAAGAACGAGACGCCTAACAGCCCCATCTTCCGGGCAATTTGAACACAACTTCCAAACATTATTGGTTATTTAAATGCTCACATGGTTTCCTCCCGTGAATGAGATAAAAGTGCAAACATGGCGGCGTGAAACTGTACAAACTAGCTCGGATGGAGGAGCATTAATTAAAACAGCTCGGAAGTTTCTAGGTTTTTTTCCCCCCGTCGTGAACACGGAGCTGTTTTTGAATGTCCACGCCGTTTAGGACAGAAGTGTAGAGGAGAAAACACTGGACCGGATCGGACCATCGCCTCAAAACAATAAGGCTGGCGGAGAAAGTGGGCTGAAATGAACGGGGTAGGTTACACGGCGGAGGATGAGTGTTTTTGACGCGGTCTGATGGCGCACCGTGGTCGGATGCGTCTATAAACTGCTCTTATCATCAACTCTTCACCAGAAACACGCGAGCTCCTCTGGCTCGCTCGGTGGCTGTTTGATAAGTTGTATGAATGGATGTGGCATTGTGTGATATGTGTGCGTTCGTACACTTGATTGTGACGTTTAAAGCAGATAAAAGAACAATAGCGTCGCGGTATACTACATTATAAACCGCGCGAGCGCAGCTGTTTACAGGCCCGATGTGGGCGTGATCAGCAACTATCAATAACATGTTAAAGTTACATCACTATAATTACGTGTTATGCGGTTTACTATCGACTTAGATATTAGTGTGTGTGTGTGTTTTATTTTTTTTATGCTGTTTCTTTAGTCGCTCGTTGTTGTTTTTACTTCTGCTTTTTACAATCATTTATATTCCTTTTACAAAAACTATAAAACTACACAACTGATAATAAAACAGCACTATAGATTGTTTTGAATGTGGAAATTACAGCTGATTCTGATTATAATTCAGAGGGGTTTTTTTATGCTGATTAGTCGCTTCCTGTTAAATATTTATTATTTTTACTTCTGCTTTTCGCAACCATTTATATTCCTTTCACAAAAAGTATAGCCTAAAATTATATAATTGATTGTTTGAAATGTGGAAATTACAATTGATTATAATTATATATAATTATATAATAAATATATATATAAAACATTTACACTATGTAGGGTATTTAAAAAAATAAAAAATGTAAATATTTAATAATATATTAATAATGTACACCTCTTTGGGTTTCTTTTTTTTAATCTTTTTAAAAGTGTGTTAATTTTGAATGTAAAATGTGCTTTGTCATGTTTGTTATTTGCATTGGATGACTGTTTTACTCCACTGTATATTATTTAATGCCTCATAAACCAAAATTTGATTTATGCTTAGACCCACAGAAAACTCAAGACATTTGGCACCTCCTTTCTAAATCTCACTGTTTTGCAGGACGTCATATGCAACGGACACTCGCCATTTCACCGTCTCTTACAACACAGCAGCTCCAAATCACAGCACCATGAAGCCATCTCCGTCAAACTCATCCAGGACGGCAAAACTTCACGATTATTCTGCACGCAAAATGAGCCACTGAAGCATGGAGATCGTAAGGAAGACGGAAATAAGTGCATGGCTTGTCTTTTGACGTTGGTCGTTTTCACTGCATTTGTTGCAAAGTTATGAATTTGTGTGTTTTGCAGCCAGGAGAGGCAGTACTGTAAATGGTGAGTTCATCCTCCCAAAAATGGCTGTGAATGAAGAGCTGCAGCATTCGGTGCACAGAGCTGAGGAGCAGACGCATCAGCTGCACTGCACTGCATCCTACATCCACGCCAGCAGTGACATCACTTCCTCCAGTCAGAGGAAACGAGCCTGTCGCAAAGTTAAAGTAAAGAAATCTACAAAGAGAATGTAAGTCAGTGATGTATGTGAAGCTCCGTTAAAGAAAGGTTAACATTTTTGCCTGAAACGTAAAGGTATTAATTTTTTTTTTCTCAGTTTTGTTCCGTTACTGGATGAGCAACTTTGTGAATTGATTTTATTTATAGAATTTTAATTATTGCAATATTGATTTATTAATTTAATTTTACAAAACTATATATATCAGAAATATCAGAAAAAACAGAATCTATCATTTTCAGAAACTACAACCATAACAATATAGCTGAAATAATAAATAGGAATTTCTCAATTTTTAGTTGAACTAAGTGCTACAATACAAACTATTTATCCATGTATAAAAAAAAAATTAAAATTAAAAAAATTAAAATGCAAACGAAGCATACATTTTCAAATTTTTTTATATATATGGAAAATATATATAATTTAATAATTGCATGTCAATGATACTAAAGGTTTTTTTTTTTGTTTTTTTTTTTTTAACACTTGTTTCGTTATTTGTGAATAATTTATCATTGCAGATTATTGACATTTATTATTGCTGCATCCCAATTTGCATACTAAATAGTATTCGAAAGGATTAAATTAGAACTACAAACACGCATAAAGTACCAAAAAAAAAAAACTACATACTTGCCAGATATGCACAACTGACGGACAGGTAGAGAAAGGGATTTGAGTGATAATGTCTAACCTGATTAAAAATATTAAAGTTATCCACATTATATTTCACATGCAGCAACACTGTGAACTTTTATGATGATACGTTTGGTCATTAACTTTTAATTGCATCATTATGCAAACAGACTATTCTGCTACATACTCAAAAGTATGTACTTTTTCTTAACAAAGAGTAAATATTTTCTATGCGTTCTTGTATGACTAATCAATTTTTTGTCTTGCAGTGCTGATACCAAGGGCTCTCAAAACCGAAAAGTTACAGATTATTACCCCATCAGAAGAAGCTCCAGAAAAAGCAAAAGTGAACTGAAGGTAGTGCTTTTTTTCAAAGGCGCAACATCAGCCAAAGTTATAATATTTAATGCATGTGCCTGTTTTCTGTCACCAGTGTGAAGAGAAGAGGCACATAGACATGCTGATCACAAACGGGATTGAGAATGGAATGATGGTAATTTTGGACATGAATTCAGGTTCATGTTAAACTCAAACTCCGCTGAATGGATGCAAACATGCCTTCCTGTTTTTCTTGACAGGTCAGATACATTGAAGGAAAGGGCAGGGGAGTTTTCGCCACACAGATGTTCCAGAAAGGCCAGTATGTAGTGGAGTATCATGGAGATCTGCTGCAGATAACGGACGCCAAAAAAAGGGAGGCTTTATACGCACAAGATCCAACCACTGGCTGCTACATGTATTACTTCCAATATCTTAGCAAAACATATTGGTAGGTACCACGCCCGCTGCACGGTTTTGCTGTAAAAAGGAAAAAATAAAACGCCTTTTCCCACTTATATTGTAATGGAAGAAATCATTTAAATACTTTTTTAAATTTAAATTTAAATTACTGTAGCATTTTAGTCTGTCGTTTTTAGCATTTGACTATTCTAAAGTCAAAATTTAAACCGTTTGCAATACCTTTTTACCTCTGCAGTGAATGGGTGCCGTCAGAATTAATGTCCAAACAGTTGATAAAAGCATGACAATCAGTTAAAATCCTGTGAAGTGAAAAGCTAAGTGTTTGTAAGAAACAAATCCATTTTAACTTCAAACTGTTGTTTGTACTCTTATTCTGACGGCACCCATTCACTGCAGAGCAGCCACTGGTGTGCAAGGGATGCAATGCTAAATTTCTCCAAATCTGTTCTGATGACGAAACAAACTCCTCTATGATGGCATGAGGGAGAATAAATTGTCAGCAATTTTTCTTTTCTGGCTGAATTTTTCCTTTAATGAAGAACGCTTCTTCCCCGACAGTGTGGATGCTACGAAGGAGTCGGATCGATTGGGAAGGCTCATTAACCACAGTAAAAACGGCAATTGTCAAACCAAACTCCACGATATAAATGGAATACCTCACCTCATCCTCGTGGCCTCCAGAGACATCCAGGAAGGGGAAGAACTTCTTTACGACTATGGCGACCGCAGTAAAGCCTCGATAGAAGCTCACCCGTGGCTAAAGCATTAATGTATCAAGAGGAGGGAAAAACACCTTGTTTCTTAACTAGACAGTTTTTAATGTAATTATTGCCTTAGTAAACAGAATGTTTTGGGCTAGTAAGTGTATGAGTATGTCACACAGTGACTTACATGTCAAACACGTTAGACTGCGGTACATATTCAACGTGTCCTACTTTTAAGATATTTATCCTGCTCTATGACATGCTAGTTTCGGCACATTTCTTTTTGTATATTTTATATATTGGTAGATCAGTGCTTCCAAAGCATGCAGTTATAGTCCAACTTTCTGCATTTTTATAAGAGTTTTCTTAATCTAATCTAATGTAAGGTAGTTAGAGGCTTAGCAATAATTATTTATAATGCCCAAACTTTTATGTTTGACGCAGAAAGCCGGTGATGCTAAAAGGAGCGGCATTTTAAAAGGTTCAGAAAACTGGAATGTGAAACCAAACTTTGATATCATTTGAAATGTTACCGTTGTACAATGCTGAGTGTGTCGTGATTAACCTGAACAAAGCTGTACCTGTTACACAAAAACTGAGTGTTGATGACCAAAAGCTCTGACGGAGAGTGTTCCAATCAATCTGTATGAGATTGTAGATGCATTGTTTAAATAAATGATTTTATGCAGTGCCTTTGCCGTTTATTTGTTGTTGTTGTCTATACACTGGTGTCTTAATATTCTTTATATGACAGGGGTTCTCAAATGGAGATCAGTGAAACCTAATAATCATATTCTTAGCATGATTTTAATGTCACAGATTTGCTTATTTATCAGTGGCCTACAAATACAGCAGACTATTTTTGATTGAATTCCTATTTTTATAATGTCATGTTCTAAAAATGTAGCAAGCCTAGATTTTTTTATGTGTACTTTTATACAGAAAGTATTCGAAAACGCGCGTGTGTGAGTGACGTAATGGTTTGCGCGGTAACCCGGATGACGCGTCATAGACGCGAGCACGGCCCGTCGAGCGGCACAGCCAGTGTTTCCACACGGACCGTTTTGGAAGACGCGAAGGCGAGGTTTGTTTTCATGCTTTTACGTTACAATACTGTGGAAATGTTTTGTCAGAGATTATTATTAAAGTGTAAAAAATAAAGTTCTGCAGATTATGCTCTGTTAATTTCGGAGGGATGTAGTTTATTGTTCGTATCAGTTCGTAAAGCCAAACAAGCAACCAAATGTGAAGACGTGTTTAAATTAAAACATGTCTCTAGTTCTGTCTTTGGAAGCTAAGTTATGATTTAAGTAGGAATTCACACAGGAATTAAAATTGTGTTTATTATTGTCATTCTCATTTACTCACCCGTGTCGACCCAAACCGATATGCTGGTTATAGCTTTCCATGAGAGGTTTTCATCATTATGACATACAGTGCTAATTACACAACTGCGAGAGGAATAAAATAAAATGTTTTAATTAAAATAAAAAGGATTATTGCATAAATTATTCTCAGTGAAATCTAGGATGTAAAAATATATTTAACAAAGTGTATAATAAACATTGGGTTTTTTTGAGTGAACAATTTATTTTTTAGGAACTTAATTTACATTAGTAAATAATTCAGTATAAATAACTTTATAATAGTCTTTTTGAGTTAACAATTTCTTGACAAACTGTATTTAAATATAGCATATATAATAGTACTGTGCTAAAGTCTTAGGCCACTAGTATTTTCAGCAACAAAAAAGGTTTTAACTGGGTTATTTCTATTTTTTGCGGTAGCGTGTCATTTGGAAATATCACTTTACATTTCCAAACATTATTTTTGTCATTAATTGTAGACCTGATCTGATCATCATCCTCCATTCTGTCTTGAGTCACATGAAGAAACAGAACAAACTGAGACAGACTCAATCCAGAAGAACTGTGCCAACGTCTCCAAGACGAAGAACATGTGATTTCAGACAGACTGGATGATGATCAGATCTCTGTGTGGAGCACTGGTGAATTATGAATTATTGCATAATAAAATGTTGCACAATTCTATCTATAAATTGTAACCATAACTCTGTAACCATAACTCAGATGATGAGTGAGTGGAGTCCTGTGGCGAAGGTTTACGACCCTCTCAAAGCGGGCAGCATCGACGGCACAGATGTGGAGCCCCATGACAAAGCCGTGTGGAGGGCCATGATGGCCCGTTACCAGCCTAACAAGGGTGTGTCCGGTGACCCTCTCCTGACGCTGTTCGTGGCTCGCCTCAATCCACAGACATCAGAGGACAAGCTCCAGGAAGTCTTCTCCAAGTTTGGGGACATCCGCAGGGTACGTCTGGTCCGGGACATAGTGACAGGTTTCTCCAAGCGTTACGCATTCATTGAGTACAAGGAGGAGCGTTCGGTGAAGAGAGCCTGGAGAGACGCCAACAAGCTGGTGGTGGACCAATATGAGCTCTTCGTGGACTTCGAACAAGAGCGGGCGCTCCAAGGCTGGATTCCGAGGCGACTCGGAGGAGGCCAGGGAGGCAAAAAGGAATCGGGTCAGCTGAGGTTCGGAGGCAGGGATAGACCTTTTAGGAAGCCCATCAATCTGACATCCATGATGCCCCAGAACAGATCAGCGGATAGATGGGATCCATCAAGTGGGAGGGAGGAAAGACAAAGAGACCAAGAACAAGACAGAGAACACGGACGATGGCGGGAGAGGAAAAGCGACTGGGATCGAGGGAACGATAGAAGTTACTACAAAGAGAAAAGAGACTCGAGACACCAGCGGGACCGAAGCCGAGAGAGAGACTTCAGCAGAAAGGAAGAAAGAAGACACCGAGATTCTTACAAAGATCGAGAGTGAAGCTTTGCACACAAGACTTTCTTTTCTTATTCTAGACTTTCCTATTTAAGGATTTTTTTTTTTCACCACTGATGTGAATTTATTTTTAAATAAAAGTTTATCTAAATAATAAAGCTTGAGGTTGGTGCGGTTTTTTTTTTTTTCAGCATTGGATGCATTCAATTGATCAAAAGTGACGGTACAGACATTTATGTGTTTGCTCCATTTCAAATAAATGTTGTTCTCTTAAACTTTCTATTCACCAAAGAAACCTAAAAGTGGTTTACACAAAATTATGAAGTGACTCAAATGTTTTCAACACTGATAATAATTGAGAATAATCAGTGTTTAAGAAGCAAATCAATATATTAAGAGTGATTTCTGAAGGACTGGAGTAATGATGCTGAAAATTCAGCTTTGACAGGAATAAATTACATTTTAAAATATATTGTAGTTAAATAAACTTATTTTAAATTGTAATATTTCACAATATAATATTTTTTTAATATATTTTTAGTGCATTTCTGATCAAATAAATGCAGCCTTATTTTGAACCTAACCTAAATTAAGTTTGAAATAGGTTTATTAAAAAATGCTGTCGATATTTACAAGCTGAGTAAAAAACGCCAAAAAGATCATTTTTGAACCACAAAATGTTACCTTTAAATTTTAATTTCAGTAATTAGACTAATTTGTCCTACGAATAACTTTTCAATGCCTCAACATGTTTAAAATGAAAAGCAGCAGTTTCTACATACATGGTATAAAATAGTTTAATACACAATGAGATGAGTTATGCATAATCCTTCATAATGATACATTTGATCCAGTTCTTGTAGCTGGATAACATTCTCAGTTGAGTGGAGTACTAGCCGTTCAACAATTGATTTAAGGCCCACAGGCATGTATGTTTCTAGCTTACAAAGCTGCCTTTATCAACACACTTTAACATAGTCACGCATTCCCATGCTTTCACTCAAACCTTCTATTATTGCCAGTGAAAGCACCATTCAAGCAATGCAAAACCGCTGGTGAATGAAATGTGTCCATGAGATAGATCATTTAGATGCCGATAGTAAACTACGGATGCACTGCAGAAACACTTAATGATGCATGTACAGCTTCGTTTCAAGAGTTTAAAGACCTATGACATGCTGTCAGTTACCACAGAAAATGCATCCGACTTGCCAGTTTGTAATAAAAATAAATAAATTAAAGAAAATCACGTGATAACGCATGTACGACAGAAGTATATAGGGCACTTCAATAAGAGAAACGTTGAAATACACATGGTCGTGCTATGCAAATACAATACCGTTCAAAAATATGGGGTCAGCAAATGTTTTAAAAGAAAATTTTATCCAGCAATGCATTCAATTAATCAAAAATGACAGCTATGTCATTTATATTGTTTAAAAGCGGACACATTGCTAATCATCATGTGGATCAGGATCATGTGATGCTGAAAACTCAAGATTTGATCGCAGGAGTAAATTACATTTTACAATGTACATTTTATATGGATACACCTTAATAAAAGGGCCACCGTGGTCACCAACCATCTTGAAAAGTGTCCCCCCTCACATGTGGCACAAACAGGAAGTTAATATCACCAACCATTCCCATTTTATTAAGGTGTACCCATATAAACGGCCCACCCTGTATTTAAACAGAAAAGAGCTATTTTAAATTGTACTGTTTTTACATTACACTGAATGATAAAGTATCCTCGAGTTAATGAGTTCATAAAAGGGCTCTTTGAGAGTCACATTTCTCTGATTTTAACGTTCTGCCCCATACACCTCCAAGTACATTACTGTAAATACACGTCTGACTGGTGTTACAAACTGAGGGACAAGTTATTTATTGTGATGACACAGCATGTCATAGAGGATGTCAACAGAATAAATACTTGATTTTCCTTTCAATGCTGTGTGCCAAAAGAACCAGGCTACTGTGCAATTTCAAAACAAGTTAGAAACGTAATTCAACATATAATGCCACCATCCTTTTCAGACAATCTCTGGCCTGGGCGTAGCAACTAAAAACTAAAATATCAAATTTCATCCTCAACCATGTGCATATTTTCACTCATAATTCAATTTGAATTAAAAATAGATATGTATCTTATCTACTGAAGGCATCTTCTCTTTAAACGTCATCAGAAAACTGTCTGAAATCTATTCGTCCACGTCATCTACTTACAGTCATTTTTTATTTGCAATAGCAATAAAATATCTAACTATCTAACAAAATAGGCACATAAAACTCCCTCACAGTATCTTTGGGCGAAGGAGAGGGCCACAATCCATCAGTAACTCTAAACGGCCCCGTCCCACATGTTCCCTTTGTGAGCTCTGTATCATCTGCTTGCAGGCGTTGTGCTATGAAAGTGACCATGAAAGGGAGCGTAAACGTGGCATACGGTCATATGGTGCAGGTTAGCGGAGCGTTATGTTGGTTACATGTGCTGTAATGCCTCCTGGGCCTGTTCTGTGTACACTTCGTCTTTCTCCGCCCATGAGCCGAAGCCGTCACCAATCTGTGGCATCCTCCTCTGAGAGCCTCGGGTTTTGTCGCGGGAAAAGAAGCTAAACCTGTGAACGTAACACAAGGGCGTCAGCACAGTTGGTTTGAATTGTCATGCATGAATGTATCCATAAATGATGTGTATTAAACAAGATTCTTTCAGAAATATTTGGGATTTTATGGGTTGTGTTTACTATGTTACCTTTTAGCACATTTCAAGTGTGATTTTCTATTGAATATAATGCACAGTTTATGGTTAAGCTACATTGCACAACGAAATATCATATTTCACACCAAAATCAAAAGACATGTTTAGCATAATTTCCAAAACAAACAATGGCTGTTTGGAGTGGGTTTGTTTTTATTAAATAAATTATATATATGTATTTGTTTTTACTAAACTAATTATATTTTAACTATAATTCCTTTGGCACTAAATATCTAAATAGAACAATTTTTGCATAATTATTAATGTCATAAAAATAATGTCACAAAGTTTGTGTGTGTGTAGATATATATATATATATAAAGTACTGCTTTATTTAGTTTTTATTTTCATATAAATATCAAAAGAATGTATATATATATATATATATATATATAATACACGCACAAAATAAATAATATATGCACATTAATGTCATAAAAATAAGGCAAAAAATATATATATATAACAAAGCTTAAAAGGAAAAATAAATTTTCCTGTTCTAAAGTTACAAAAAGCTTCTTACAAATGTTTGCAGTGTCTCTGTGCTCTTGTGACACATTTCAGCTCATACAAGCAGTGATAATCGAGCGTTTCATCCCCCTACGCCTCTAGAAAGCACTCTTTAGTGGCTAGTATACAGAAACAATGTTATTAAGTTGTTACTGCGCAGCAGAGTGTTAGAGGAGTGAGCGGGAGTTTGATTCTGACTGGCTGATCCTAACAATCCTCCTGCTGATTGTTGCACAGATAGCCCCACAATCAGCCAATCAGAATGTGCTCTTTACAGTCAGTGGCTCTAATAAGGGAGGGGGGGGGTTCGGGGGTGAGATGAGTGGGCCATGCAGCTCCATCACATGCAGGGAGGATAAAGTGTTAGGATAAAGAACACAAAGGTGAACCACCAAAAGGTCGTACAAGGGAAATAAGTCGTCTGATTGGCTGTAAAGTGGGGTCATCTGGAATCAACCCAGCCGCCACCATCGGCATAATGGCTGTGAAGATCCTGTTACAAAGAGGCACAGATATGGAGAGTTGAGCAAGGAGAAGATACACCCAGAACCACCTGCAGCATCAATCTTCTTCATCCGGTCACATCCTACTGCTTAGTCTTAAGCATTTCAGATGCATATGGCAGCATTAATGATGGTCATGCCTTCAGATTTGAGTAAAACATGGGTACATGGATGTGTCATAACATGTATCTGTCAAGCTGCAGTTCAGTCAGTAGCCTAGTTTCCATCCAGGTTTTACGTTGTTTTGTTATCGACAGCCTGTATCCATCCAACTGGCCATTTATTGATAAAATGGTGTGCGTGATGACGTCATCCATAAAAAAACAAACGCATTCTCGCATAAGTTTTGGTGTATCGCAAAAGAAAATTGCCCTTAAGCTGTTTCCATACATCATTTCACCTGTTGCGCAAATTATATGCAAATAGTATGTTAAAAGTAAAAAAAAATAAAATTATATAGGTAGGCCTACATAAAAAATAGCAAGTTTAATGAGCTTTCATGTTTCTGCACTTTGTTATTGACTATTTAGATTCAAGCAATAGGCTATTCATAAGCAGGTGCAGTTGTATTATGAAATACAGTTGTGCTTTTGTACATTTTTGGATGCCGCCTTCAAGAGTGCATCGCAAAAATGATCTGAAATTCTGCATATAAGCTGCTACATGTTGCGCTTTTTTATCTTTCGTTTAGTTATATATATATATATTTGGCATATGGGCCTTTCTTTCTTTAATAGCTTATGTTTTTCTCTGTTCGCACAAGCTCTGCGAGTGATGTGAATCCTCACGTTCTGATGTTTATGTTGCTTTTTGCACGTATAAAAATTAATCCCTGGAAACAAACTAAGCTATTTTTAATGGGTCACAACCATGTATCAATTCCAATTTATCAATAGCAAATGGCTTAACGACCGTCGGTTGTCGGTTAGGAGAAATAAAATAACCGTAATTAACATTCCTATTTAATCAGAAAAAAACAATAATACAACTGCACCTGCTTATGAATAACCTACTGCTTGATGCTGGAGTATCTAAATAGTCTATTAAGTACAAAAACATGAAACTTTTTTTTTTTTTTATCAAATGGATAAAGAACTGACTATTTGCATATGATTTGCACAATAAGTGAAATTATGTATGGACTGCTTAAGGGCAATTTTGTTTATTTTATTATGTGACAATTTGTTTTTGTTTTTTTTTAAGGATGACATCATCACGCACACCATTTTATCGGTAAAAGGCCAGTTGGATGGAAACAGGCTGAAAACAGCAAATTTCACAAATACGTTTTTACGCAAATTCTCTTTGTCGATAACAAAACAGCATAAAAACTGAATGGAAACTAGGCTATTGTCGACATTTACAACATTTTACCGATAATCAGCATTTCCATCAGCTTTATCGGTAAACAATTTGAAGCGGTAAATATTTTTAAAGCTCCTTGGATGGAAACCTGGCTAGTGTGTTTTAAATGGTCTAGTGTTTGTTTAACTTCCCGAAATGCACAGGTCGATAAAATGCATACTTGGACTGCAAAGCAACTGCTGTAAGGATTTACTAAAGACACGCAGTGAAACATGAGAGCTGAAAAGGAGTGAACAGTCATTTTTATGGCTGACCTTATTGCGTATGCATTTGTAGGAGAATTTCTTTCAGGCACAACATTTATGGGAGGAGAGTGCTTAAATTAATCATGATTGCTAAAATTTGTGCATGTCAATTTACTGGTGTTCGTGCCATTATTTACCACCCCAAAAAAACATTTGGTTTCGCACCAGTATTGTAAGTAGATTACACACACCTTACTCTCATTGGCTCATTGTTTGTTTGCACTGCTCTTGGTAACTTGTGTTAGTCATTGTGGAAGTAATCCGACGGCATTTGTGTTCTTTATTTTGCGCACTGTCAGTAAATCACCCACAGAACTTTCCACTCCCATCAGTGCTTTTATGGGATTGTGCACTTAAGCTAATTTGTGCTGTTTAGGAAATGTTTGTAATATAATTGTGTGTGTGTGTGTGTGTGTGTGTGTACACATGTTTGGCTCTTGTAGCAGTACGCACAGTCGTTTTATCCCTGACTCGGGCTGAAAGTTGGAGCGTGAGCTTGGCCGAAAGCTAGGAGACGCATCTGGGAGTGGCGGGCCTGTTTCCTCTTCCTGGTCGTCACTGCAAATGTGATAAAAAAATAAGTCAGTAATTCAGATTTCACTCATATAATTGCGATTTCATATCACAATTTGCCTCTGGCGATTCTGTCTTTCATTATTATTGTGATTCCTAATTTTGTTAGTAAAAAAAGGTAATTGGGACTTTTTATCTCACATTTCTTTCTCGCAATTTGGACAATTTAGATTTTTTTCTTCCTTGGAGTTCTAAATTCAGTTCAAAAACTCAATTTTTTCTTTCTGCTACGGAATAAAAGTAAAAAAAAAAAAACTAAACTGCGCCTTTTTACCTCAATTTTGACTTTTCCTTGTGATTGTAAATGTATGTTTAGATTTTTTTTCCTCTGAACTCAGAAATGCATTTAGCTTTCTTTTTTTTTTTTTTTTAGAGCTGGGCGATTAATCGAAATCTACATTCAGTGCCTATAATTAATTTTAAAAAAATTCCAGGTCAGTTATTTCAATTACTTTCCCTTTAAAAACACTACCGTGTGTGGAGTCACGTGACCCCGCTCCGTTACGTTACTGAACGTTCACACCAGACGCGACTTGCGCAAATAAATCACGCTATTCGCGCGTAGTTGGACGCTTGAACATTTTGAGTTCACTCGCTTTATTCGCGCGTGAAATTCGCTTCACAGCCAACCCGAATTCGCGTCATGGGAGGGGCTTCTGCCAGGCGCTTCCAGTCTCTGTACATTGTGAAGGATATAACTCCCTTGGCTACAGTTTAAACACCTCGTTAAAACTCTCGACATAAGGTACTCTGTGCCGTCGCGATCACATTTTTCTAAAACTAAAATATTTACATAATAAATATATATATATACATATAACATATGTCAATAATCATAGATAGTGTGTTTTTCCTTTAATTATTTCTAAATCAATGAATGCACCCTTCAAAAATCTCACTTGTAATATGTGAGCATATTTATTATACAAAATTTGTCAGTGAACTATGAGGGCAAAAAAAATTAATTAAATAATCATTCATTAATCGTAATCGAGTTAAAATGTTCAATTAATCTTGATTTTAGGCCAAATCGCCCAGCCCTACTTTTTTTTAAATTCTGTGTGAAAACAAGCTTTTATGCATATAGTATCATTTATAAGTAGTAAAGCATAACAATAATGTATTATCATAAATGTAGAATTTCGCATACTTCTTATAACATATTCCATGTATTTATGAAATGCATGTATGCAAATACAATCACAAGCCTTTTTTAAGGAGATACGACTGACCGGCTTGAAGTGAAGTATAAAGATTGTTGACCTTTTGTAATATGCGATTTCCTCTTGCAGCATGAAGACTTTAGCTTTCAGCTCATTGCGCTCATGCAGGACGTCACGCAGCTCTTGCAGGGTAAATCGCGGGCGGTTTGGGTCTTTTGGATCGAAAGAGGACATGTCTTCATCACACAGTGCCTCCTGGTGGAGGAACACACAGTCATTTCCACTAGCTTCGACACTGAGCAGAAGAGGTTTAAACTCAAAACAACACAAATATCACCTGACTTCACTGTTGTTAATGTACAACAGTATATGACTGGTGCTTTGCTTTATAATAGACCGTAACCTCTCTCCATCATATGATCATCATCGATTCAGTCACATGGTTTGCATTCAGTCCAAACACTTGCACACAATACATGCAGGCTGCTTTAACAATCAGACTTTCACTAGTCGACATTCTTCACAATGAGTGTGTACCTGTGCAAGGGACTTAAGCCGTTAAAGCACTGCTCTTACAGTGTGTCGCATGTTGGTACAGAACCGGTCACACACTCTGCATGGTTGTTTTGGCCCTAGCGTGACTCGTGCAAACAGACGCAGATATGGGTCAGGTGTTAGTTTACACTCCATGCTTTCCTTAGAAGCTGCTGCTGAAGGTTACCCATAAAAATGCAGCCTCTTCATCGTCCTTCTCTTCTTCACTGCCATCTGTCAGGGCTCCTGGGGCCCCGGTGTGGGGGATGAAATGGAGGGGACCTTCTTCTATCTCCAGGCCCCCAGCGAGGAGCTCAGAAGCTAAATCCTGACCCCAGGAAGGGGCCGCTTGAGATGACTGTGGTCACAGACATGTGGATTGCAACTTGCGACCAACATTTGTGTTTGTTTGAGTGTACAGTTCAAAATAAACCACTGAACAAAATAGCATAAAATCGGACAAAATGCCACTAAACTCCATCATGTCATGAACTTATTAAATATCAAATGACATAAATGTGTGCATTGTATTGGATTAGAGAACCCACAACTAACTGGAATCCTCAATTCATACATATTTGCAACTTACATACAAAATCATACACACTATTATTCACTGCTTTTTATTCTCATCCTAGTTTCCTCTGTGTGACTGTGACTCATTCTGACTCATTATGGACACCATGTGAAGACCCTGACATTTTTGATCACACTTACTTCCTTAAAATAGAAATAGAAATGACTAAATGCTGCATTGGAATCAAGCAGAGACGCTATGAAAAACATCAGCTCATAATCTCTTTATCAGAGATTTTAAGAGAGTCCCTTAATGTGTGAAAAACCAACACAATCAACACAGCACCCATCTTCATTCATGTACCTGTGCAGGTGAAGGTGGTCCTACAGGTTCCTCCGTCTCAGCACTGATCTTGCCTTGGTCTTTAAGCCGCTCCTTAAGACGGGTCACTTCCTGTCGCAGGTTACCCAGCTCCTGCTGCCGTGCCTGACCAGACGCCTCCAGCTCCACCTTCTGCTCGATCAGCGCTTTACCCTGGGCTTCCATCACCGTGATCTTATGCCTCAGGTCATGGTTGATCTTCATTAGCCGGTTCAGTTGCTGCTGGAGCTGGAAGAACATTAAACATTCACAATATGATAAACATTATGTGCACATTAAGCATTCTGATCTACTGTGATTTTATCAGATGTTTAGATGCAACAGTTGTTAATTTCAATAAACTTTGGCATCTTTTCGTCTTGCTTCCTTGAGATAATATCTGTGCACTGACTGCTGCTAACAAAAGGATTCGCTCAGCAAGAACATGGCTCTTTACCGCTTCAACGTCCTCGTTTTTGAGCGTCAGCTCGCGGTCTTTGGCGCGGATTTCGTCTCGCTGTTTATCTACAACTTCCTTCAGCTTCTTCATCACCTGCCGTTCCCTCTCGGTCATGCCTGGCATCACAAATTAAAATCAGCACATGCAGCCTCATTTATTACAAAGAAAACCGGAAATACAAGGAAATACCTAAATATAAGACAGGTAAAATTAATAGATTTTGGCCATTTTTGATCAACACATTAGCATGCAGAAAGTTTCAGGGTGAGGCTTTTGTTTTGCATGGGAGAGGACACTGGAAATAAGGACAGACGTAAGAACGCTGTAAGCAGATAACTTCTTGACTGAGCGCCCATGTTGCTGCTCCTAAAATAGACTTGTGTCCGTGCGGAGAATGTGACACACAACCACTGACACACTTCACGTTTGTCATGACCTAGAAATTTAATGTCACATCCCTTAAAGGAATATTTAGAGCTTAATACAACTTAAGGTATAAACCTTAAAAATTATTTTACAAAACCGGAAAGCATGTTCATGTTATTGAGTTGTATAAATCTTAAGGAATATATTATAACGGAGCATCTATATC
>JAUMHP010000002.1:2038245-2056547 GCA_032361065.1 Enteromius trimaculatus | reverse complement strand
GACAGGGTGCGACCATCCTCCAGCTGCTTGCCAGCGAAGATCAGACGCTGCTGATCAGGAGGAATGCCTTCCTTGTCCTGGATCTTGGCCTTGACGTTCTCAATGGTGTCGCTGGGCTCCACCTCGAGGGTGATGGTCTTGCCAGTCAGAGTCTTGACGAAGATCTGCATACCACCTCTCAGACGCAGGACAAGATGGAGGGTGGACTCTTTCTGAATGTTATAGTCAGACAGGGTGCGACCATCCTCCAGCTGCTTGCCAGCGAAGATCAGACGCTGCTGATCAGGAGGAATGCCTTCCTTGTCTTGGATTTTAGCTTTGACGTTCTCAATGGTGTCGCTGGGCTCAACCTCGAGGGTGATGGTCTTGCCAGTCAGCGTCTTGACGAAGATCTGCATGCCTCCCCTGAGGCGGAGCACCAGGTGGAGGGTGGACTCTTTCTGGATGTTGTAGTCTGAGAGGGTGCGACCATCTTCCAGCTGCTTGCCGGCGAAGATCAGACGCTGCTGGTCAGGAGGAATGCCTTCCTTGTCTTGGATTTTAGCTTTGACGTTCTCAATGGTGTCACTGGGTTCAACTTCCAAAGTGATGGTCTTGCCAGTCAGCGTCTTGACGAAGATCTGCATACCACCTCTCAGACGCAGGACAAGATGGAGGGTAGACTCTTTCTGGATGTTATAGTCGGACAACGTGCGTCCATCTTCCAGCTGCTTGCCAGCAAAGATCAGACGCTGCTGGTCAGGGGGAATGCCTTCCTTATCCTGGATCTTAGCCTTGACGTTCTCAATGGTGTCACTTGGTTCCACCTCAAGAGTGATGGTTTTACCAGTCAAGGTCTTCACAAAGATCTGCATGCCTCCCCTGAGGCGGAGCACCAGGTGGAGGGTGGACTCCTTCTGAATGTTATAGTCAGACAGGGTGCGACCATCCTCCAGCTGCTTGCCGGCGAAGATCAGACGCTGCTGATCAGGAGGAATGCCCTCCTTGTCCTGGATCTTGGCCTTGACGTTCTCAATGGTGTCACTGGGCTCCACCTCGAGGGTGATGGTCTTGCCAGTCAGCGTCTTGACAAAGATCTGCATGCCTCCCCTGAGGCGGAGCACCAGGTGGAGGGTGGACTCCTTCTGGATGTTGTAGTCTGAGAGGGTGCGTCCATCTTCCAGCTGCTTGCCAGCGAAGATCAGACGCTGCTGGTCAGGGGGAATGCCTTCCTTGTCTTGGATTTTAGCTTTGACATTCTCAATGGTGTCGCTGGGCTCAACCTCAAGAGTGATGGTCTTGCCAGTCAGCGTCTTAACAAAGATCTGCATCTTTACGCTAAAAAAAATAAAAAAATAATGTTAACGTCAATGTGCTGCATTGGTGAAAAACTAAAACAATTAAAAGGTTAATTTAGTATTGTTAAACAAGCTTAAGAATGTTCTAGACATTTCCTTATAAAAGAAAGCGAAACAAAACAGAAAACGCCATCACTAAAGCTGACACAGCTGTGAGGCAGGGCGTAACAAATGGGCGATTGAAAACAAAATGGCGACTTTTACCTCAGAAAATGGCCAGAAACAATAACAACAGAGCTAAACTGTGATGAACAGATATGGCAATTAATGTGTTATATTTCGAACAAGTAAATGTTTAATTACGCGTCGACTGCTGACAGACGTCGTTAAAGGAAAATACGCAGATGAATTGAGATTCAGCGACCTCACCGCCCTGATCACCGCCAAATAATTCGCCGCCAAAAATCACCGAACATTCACAAAACAAAGAAATAGCACTAGTGTAGGGTATTATAATGCTCATCTGCATTCAGCTACAAAAAAATGACGAATTTAGTCCACAGAAACGATCAGGCCAGCTAGCATTAAAAGCTAACGAGTTAGCCCATTGAAGGATACACGCTTATATAAACACACAAACGCTTTAACTTAAACAGAATAGTGTTGTTTTTAAGTAGCGAAATAACTGGCGTCGTTCGTGTATATTTTACTTCATACTTACAAACAAATGTTCTTTTCTGGAAGAGTGCGGAATGCGTGAGTCTCTCTCCTCTCGTCTCGGGAGCGAATCTAACGGCTCAAAACAAAAGCTCCTGTTATTTATACAGAACGCGCTGTATCCTTCCGCCGCTACGCCCAACGCACTATTTAAACAACTTCCTACATTCAATTCGAAAACCTGGTTTTGTGGCAAGCACCAGCATTTGTGTCATGTCGAAGATATACAAAGGTGCATTTTATAAATTCGTTTTGTGGACGTAAAACAGATATTTATGTTTATTATATGTGTTCGTGTGGGTTTGAGGACAAGCGGAGTGATATGATGCACTTCACACAGTTCACAGGCTTCTAGATAAAAACAAATACACCACAAGGACTGAAAATAACACATTTCCGATTTTGTATGAACATTTTTATTAAAAGTTATTCACTTTAGGAGAAAACGAGGGAAAACATGGCGTTTTGGCACTAGGAAAAGAAGATTGCTCAATTTAATATATCTAGGTCAAGAAAATGCACGCAGGCACATAGCAACAGCATTCAGTGCGACACCAAGCGCTACGTCACACTCTTCTCATTGCCCAAAACAAGACATAAAAAACCTGCAATGTTCAGGAAGTCCATTGTAATTGATTTATGGTAAACTTGGTTTGACAAACAATGTAAACAATATACTGAGCGCATCAGGAAGTAAAATTGTTGATCTTTGTCCAGTGTTCAGGCATGTTTTTCTTGACATTGCATTACAACATTTTAGTACATAACAGGTTTTAGTTGCCTAATTATTATAATGGATTCTGGCAATGCCAAAATCAGATCAGATCAGCTTTGCACAATGCACCTCATTTCCTTCTCCGGTTGCTCTGTTTCTTGTGAAAGGCCTTCATGGTGCCTTCGGCACAAAATGGTGGTGAATTATCAGAGGCTGAACAGGAGCATAACAATCTCTCTTCAGTGTCTTCCTCCTTTAGAAGCTGACTTTAAAGATACCTGTGAAACAATGTTTTTAGAATGAATGGAGTTTATTTAAAACAATGTATAAGGACATAATTATGCAGCCTAATAATAGTATCTAATTAGATTACATACTTGTGGGGTCTATATAACTTTGATAACAAAACACCAGATCAAATGCATATTCAGTTTTTTTTTTAGTATCAAATTTGACACATCAGGCTTTTATTGATCAAATAGTATGATATAGTACATACTTCAGAAAGAAGAAACTGAGCAGAAATATGCAATTTGGTGACTCGGGGGAGGTTTTTAGCAAAGGCCTTTTACTTGCTAAATAAATATGAACTTTTGCTAACAGAAGGCATGTGGTAGATTGTGTACAACTGGTTTTGTACATGGTACAACTTAAAAGCATGCACTCACCTGTGCCCCTCTTTTCAGTTTTGTTGGAGTTTTAAAATCTCCTCGCTGTACCTAGGAAAGACAGACGACTGCAAATTATGACTGAATAACTAGCAACTCTCCTTGAGCTGCACTGAATTAATTGAAATCATAATGGACATAATATTCTGTGTGGGAATATACCCTTTCAGTATTGTTAATCACTTCTGGATCTGGTTGACCATAATCTGGTGGATTGGCGTTGGGGTTGTAGCCCAGCCTGCGCAGCATTGGCGCGATGCTTTCCATGTCCTGCTGGACATCTGCTGGGATGTGGCCTACCCAGCGCGTGAGGGCTTCCAGGTTAACTGGTTTGATCACTTGATCCGTGGAGCGTTCGGTTCTTAAAATCAAATTGAAAGCGAGGATAATCAGGAAACGACAGAAGGCCTGCAACCCAAACCATTAAAGGAAGAGTTCACCCAAAAATTAAAATCCCTCAAGGTGTCCAGTTCAGGGTATCCATTAACTAGTATGGAAGAAAATACTATGAAAGGCAATGGGTACCGTCAACTGCTTGGCTATCAAGAGCTTTCAAAATATAATTGTTTAGGTACAAAAGCAGAAGGAAACCCATACAGAGGGTGTGTAAACAATAACAAAATCAAACGGTCCCTTTAAATACACTTTTGCCCTACCTAGACAGTGATACTCCTCCTGGCTGCCCGATGGCCTCCTCATGATGAAGCACTCCTTCATGCCATGGTGAGTCCAGAAAGTGCAGCACATGTTGCATGGTGGCTCGCGGCTGCAGGACCAGATCCTCATATCGGACAGTCATACAGCGCCTCCGGCCGACCACCATACACTGGGAGAGCATGGCTTCGATTGCATTGCTCCATTTAGTCAGACAGTCCCTGTAGCTGGACAGGTCGAAGCCAGCGATAGTCACTTTTCTGGAAATCATGGAGTGCACAGACGCCCGGCCGTCTCTGAGCATTAGCAAAAATTTAGAGCTGGAAGGACAGATGATGAGGAGTGAGACAGAATGACTCAGATTTCATGGAAGAAACTACAAAACAGAAGGATTGCTTTATGCAAAATCTCTTTTCAAGTTGTCCAAATTGAGTCCATAACAGTGCATAACAATCAAAAATTGAATAAAAGTAATAGTTCATCCCCCCAAAAATTTGACATTAATTACTCACTCTCATGCACACTGAGTACAGAAAGTATTTAAACCCCCTTAAATATGTCACTCTTTATTATATTGCAGCCATTTGCTGCACCACCATGCTTCACTGTTGGAACTGTTTTGGACAGGTGATGAGCAGTGCCTGGTTTTCTCCACACAACTCGCTTAGAATTAAGGCCAAAAAGTTCTATCCTTGTCTCATCAGACCAGAGAATCTTATTTCTCACCATAGGAGAGGTTTCCGTCGGGCCACTCTGCCATAAAACCCAACTGGTAGAGGGCTGCAGTGATGGTTGACTTTCTACAACTTTCTACCATCATCCGACTGCATCTCTGGAGCTCAGCCACAGTGATCTTTGGGTTCTTCTTTACCTCTCTCACCAAGACTCTTCTTCCCCGATAGCTCAGTTTTACCGGACAGCCAGCTCTAGGAAGGGTTCTGTACATCCCAAACATCTTCCATTTAAGGTTTAAGGAGGTCACTGTGCTCTTAGGAACCTTAAGTGCAGCAGAGATTTTTGTAACCTTGGCCAGATCTGTGCCTTGCCACAATTCTGTCTCTGAGCTCTTCAGGCAGTTCCTTTGACCCCAGGATTCTCATTTGCTCTGACATGCATTGTGAGCTGTAAGACCTTATATAGACAGGTGTGTGGCTTTCCAGCATCAGTATAATCAAACACAGCTGGACTCAAATGAAGGTGTAGAACCATCTCAAGGATAATCAGAAGAAATGGACAGCACCTGAGTTAAATATATGAGTGAAATATATGGGGTGCTGTGTGTACATTAATGAGGAGAACTTAAATGATTTTAGCAAATGGCTGCAATATAACAAAGAGTGAAACATTTAAGGGGGTCTGAAAACTTTCCGTACCCACTGTATGTACACAGATATGTTGTTTATGTTTATTATGATGCGTAAACAGTTGAATAAAGTTGTTTACATTTTTCTTTGCTTACAAAAAAGTATTCAAAAGAAAGTGTGAACCGCTGATGTCACATTAATTATTTTAATGTGGTCCTTGCCTCGTTTCTGGACCTTAATTTGCTGATTATTACATTACTGTCTATGGAAGGTCAGACAGCTCTCGAAATACATAAAAAATATCTTAACTTGTGTTCCAAGGATAAACTAAGATTTGGACTGAAATGAGGGTGAGAAATTCATGACAGAAGTTTCATTTTAGGGTAAACTATCTGTTTAATATCCTTTTTTTTTTTTTTTTTTGCATAAAGGAAATGCATAAATGGCTCATTTTGACCCATACAATGTATTGTTGACTATTACTACAAATATATCAATGCTGCTTATGACCAAACTCCAGGGTCACATATATTTATCATTTTTAATCTGTGCTAACTTGTACATTTTAAAAATGCAATAAATAAATATAAATAAAATAATATCACTAAAAATATAAGTAAAAAATGTAAGTAAAGTCAAATGAAATAAAATCTAAAGATAAATTGTAGATTGTGCAAACAACAAAATATTGTTAAGAATCTAAGTTGGCCTCAATGATGGAGCGCAGTACATGTAAAATAAGTGTATGAAAAGCTTTCTAAATAAAATAGTTAAAAAATAATAATATAACAAAAATAAAATCTTACTTGGGGAAAATGTGTGACAGATAAACAGCACTTTTCAGTGTAAAGGGGTCTTTATTGCACAGCAGTGGTGCAGGCTCCCCGTGCCGTGCGATGACCTCCAGCAGGAACGCTGTGGTCGCGGCGTCCAGCATCTCTTGACTGACCCCTTCGTCCTCAAGTGCCCAGCGCTCCTCCGTCTGCCTCCCCCAGCCCTGCCGCAGAGACAGTATCCTGGGGATCACTCGAGTCTCCTCCCCGCAGCGGATGTCAGGGTGGGCGTCTAGCATGGCGCGCATCAAGGTGGTCCCTGATCGTGGAACGCCACCCACAAACACCATCGGGGTGTTCTGGTTATACCGGTACTGTGTCTGGTTTCGAATGACTATAGATACCACATGAGGTCTGGGAACCTTTCCAGGGCATGTTAGCACTTGATATAGAGTAGTAAGCGTACAAGCTCCGAAAAACGTTAGCAGGAGTACAGTTGCCCGTTTGACTGACAGCCTCATAACGCCAAGACGGAAAAAAGATTCAATTTAAACACAGAAGTGACTTCCTCTGTTGTCTACTTCTGCAAATGTTTTGTAGATAACTGCAAGACAACTGGCGTGTCTTTTGATTCACTTGCTCTTATCTTTGAATTACACAACATTCTTTAAAAATCCCTTTTTTTCGCACATTTAAAAAAGTGAAAGTGACTGATGCCTCAGGCACAACATGCACAGGAAATACAGGCTGCAGGTAGAGCTGAAAAACAAAAAAGACACTGCTCTGATAAAGTGATATGAAATGAGTTGCATTAAACAACTCATTAAGGAAACTAATAACTGACCTTCACGCCACAAACAATGAACGCTGCATGATCTCCAGGCTCAGTGCCCTGTGGTGGAGTTATATGGGCAGAATGCACAAAGAGGAAGTTAACGTAGTTTAAAAATGTTTAGGTCTTTCCTGATAGCTACAACTAGTGGCTTCTTCTTTTCCGGTGTCTCTCAGCTTGTGATTCTTTGCTTGATCCTTTGGTAACACAAATACAAAATGAGCAGATTTGATAGTAATGCAGCCACTGGACCCACTACTGTTTTCAAAAGAAGATAAATCAAACAAAGGAAATGGGTGGACCAAATAATGAAACTTTCACTTTATGTGATTCTTGCACGCCGTAAGACTGTGTTGACATACGCATAGGGAAATGTTTTTGGATACATTTGCCTTTTAAATTCTGAAACACACAAGGTCGGTCATTACTGACTAAAAAAAATTAAAGGATTTATAATTTTTTTGCAATTCTGATAAAAAAGGTCACAATACAGAGCTACTATTATTAACTCAAAATTCAGAAAAAGTCATTCATTTATTTTCTGTCATTTGAAAGTTTAAATAGGCCACGTCTGTTAGATCTCTTTTTAGAATAAACCAGGACACGTCAGTGTTAGAAAAGATTTAAATGAATTTATTTATTTTTTCACATTTCTTTAGAGAAATCAGTTACATTTTTTTTTCCCTTGATCTCCAAAATGAAGTATTTATCAATCAGCAGAGAACATTTCACATATACTTCAAAATAAATACATCATCTGCTCTCTGCTGCAGTAGGATGTCACTTGCACGGGGAAAAATACTACTTTAAAACCTGCACTACAAACTGCTCTAAGTACAAAGACTTAAAAATGACAGCAGGCAGGATGGGCCACAGACAGACACAGGACGGCGCCGCCACCACCCCTTTATGTCGGAGCAAAGGGCTTACTCCAGGGTTAAACTGTCCCGTAAGTCACGGTATTGAGGCGAAAGAACACTGTGCAAACTCTTCACTTGTTACTCTCCACTCGCTCGTAATCTCACACACACACACACACACACACGCAGGCGTTGGTGAATGGCAGAATGAGAACCTCCGGCAGCGCATACGTATCGCAAAACCACAGTAACGTCTACTGGATGAACGATCTGTGTACTTCCTGTTTCACAGCCCCGTCCCTTCGTGCCCCTCTCTGTCCCTGGAGGTTGGGGAGGTGGGGAGAGTGGAGTTGACAGGATCTATTTACATCACTTCCTGTAAGCGCTGGGGCAGTACGGGACGTGTCTGTAGGCCTCTTCATATGGACACCTCATATTCTCTCGTATCCTGTGCAATAAAAAAAAATGACGTGCATGTTAGCATAACAGATGATCTTCCAATGAGTGATCATGGATGATTATTTCCTGGCCCTTGTTATGTGGTTTATGGTTACTAGGTTGTTTTAAAGGGGTCATATAATGGCAGATGTACTTTGAATGTTGTTTGAAATTAAATAACCTAACCCTATTATGATAAAATCCACCAAGGCTTAAACCAAATGCTTTACCTGTACCATTTTCCTTTTTTAACGCCCTGCAAACTGAGTGAAATCCACACGGAGAAACTGGCCGCAGCATTATGATAAGAGTAGGTATGTATACACTCTAACAGGATGGCATAGCATTTCTTGTCGCAGACATTTTTAAGCTCTTTGGGTAGCTTGTGCTCTACTATAAGAGTCCAAGGCTTTAGAGCTAACGTGGAGAGAACAAAATAGTGGGTCTTTAGGAAGTTTTATTCGTCCACAGACACCTTCCCATTATTTTGTCTGCCTGTTATTGTTAGGAAAGGATCTAGGAAAGTCATTTGTCGCCAGCAACCATGTCATGTCACCGACACAGAATGAACTGTGCACATAAAATAATGGCGCCCCCATAAATCAAAAACATGTAGACTTAAAAAAAAAACCAACATCTTAAATGGGTTTTCTACTACATATTAGACATCATTTATGTTATATACTAAGCTATAAATGTGCTAAGCTACTAAGTGGTTACTAGGGTGTTCTGAATTGGTGGCACAAAGTTGTTGCTAGGTGGTTGCTCAGATGTTTCGGATGATTATCATGCAGTTGCTCTGGAAAGTTTGCCAGAGCAGAGCAATGTAAGGGGTTCTGAGTGGTTGCTAAGTAGTTGGTAGGCGGTTGCTAGGGTGTTCTATGAGATTCTCACCCCTCCGGTCTCATAGAGAGGGTTGTCGAACTCGGTTTCCACGGTGATCTGGCTGTAGGGATGCGGATACATCAGAGGAAGTCTCAGGTTTGAATGATAACGGCACCTGAGGAGCAGAGCAGAGAGTTTAACAGGCTCAAGCGCAGCGCATGTTCTGGTGTTCATGGTGTTTTATCATTACGCTTCAAGCCGTTACACTTTATGAAGAAACCAATCTCATTTCACAAGCGGTGGCTCTAAGCACCGTTTTATTAGTACAAGTAGCTTTGAGCGATCTATTAAAACAGTAGCAGAACGTGCGTAAGTGCATGTGAACATGGCAGCTCTTTATTGTTGTGCAGTCAGTAAATACTACAGAGATGTGCTCACAGTGGCTCACCTGGTGACGTAGATGTAGGCTCCTCCCAGTAAAACAGACACCAGCAGCACCAGGATAAATATTGCTAGAGCCATACTTCCCCCATCAAAAGAAGAGTCTGTCGCCGCCTCAGCCACTAGACAAGAAACATTAATAATTCATTTCCACCTGCATTACCCTATACAACTATCAAAGATTATAAATATATAATCTCTCTCATACAGTAACAATGCATTTTTTATATAAAAGATACAATATATCAAAAAAACTAAACATTTGCTTAAATTGGTACATTAAAAATCAAACTTACCCTCTAGTGCATGATTGCTAGAGCATTCATGGTTGGCTGAAATATATTGGGTAAAAATTAATATATTTAATCATACTTTAGCATTAGATGTAAAATATGCATATACACTGCTCAAAAAAATAAAGGGACACTAAAATATCACATCCTAGATCTGAATGAATTAAATATTCTTGTTAAATACTTTGTTCTTTATATAGTTAAATGTTTGATCACACAAAGATTATTCATTGAAATCAAATGTATTAATTCATGGAGGTCTGGATTTGGAGTCACACTCAAAATTGAAGTGGAAAAACACACTACAGGCTGATCCAGACTTTGATGTAATGTCCTGAAAACAAGTCACAATGTGGCTTAGTAGTGTGTGTGTGACCTCCACGTGCCTGTATGACCTCCCTACAGCGCCTGGCCATGCTCCTGATGAGGTGGAGGATGGTCTCCTGAGGGATTTCTTCCCAGACCTGGACTAAAGCATCCACAGACTCCTGGACACTCTGTGGTGCAATGTGGCGTTGGTGGATGGAGCGAGACATGATGTCCCAGATGTGCTCAATTGGATTCAGGTCTGGGAAACCATCAATGCCTTCGTCTTGCAGATCATTCTCCACGGCGTCTCCAGACTCGGTCACGTGCTCAGTGTGAACCTGCTTTTATCTGTGAAGAGCAAAATTCACCAGTGGCAAATTTGCCAACCTTGGTGATCTCTGGCAAATGCCAAACGTCCTGCACGGTGTTGGGCTGTAGGCATAACCCCCACCTGTGGACATCAGGCCTCATACCTGGGTTATTGCTCTCATACTGCCTCCTCCACGTCTCCTGATGTACTGGCCTGTCTCCTGGTAGTGCCTCCATGCTCTGGACACTATGCTGACAGACACGTGTGTGGGTTGTAGACTCCGTCTCATGCTACCACAAGAGTGAAAGCACTGCCAGCATTCAAAAGTGACCGAAACATCAGCCAGAAAGCATAGGAACTGAGAAGTGGTCTGTGGTCACCACCTGCAGAAGCACTCCTTTATTGGGGGTGTTTTGATAATTGCCTATAATTTCCACCTGTTGTCTATTCCATTTACACAACAGCATGATGAGAAACTGATTGTCAATCAGAGTTGCTTCCTAAGTGAGCAGTTTGATTTCACAGAAGTGTGATTGACTTGGAGTTACATGTTGTTTAAGTGTTCCCTTTATTTTTTGAGCAGTGTATATACATATTACACAAATAAAACACACACACACACACACACACACACACATATATATATATATATATATATATATATATATTTTTTTTTTTTTTTTTTTTTTTTGCTGTTGTTGTTGTTGTTTTTTGTTTATGTAATTGTGACCCCAAAATGGCAATGCAAACATCTGTACTTTGGTTTCTATTTATTCACTATTTATTTATTTGACTGTTTATTACTACCTAATAAAAACAAAATATCTGTTGATGAAGATGCATAACATAAATGCAGTGAAGATTCTATTTGCAAATGATATTATATTTTTAAATAAATAAATACACTCTTTGTATATTAATTAAATATCTGAAAATGCTGAAAAACAAAACATCTGTTATGGATGATTTTTTTTTACTATTAATAGTAAAGCAAAATAAGAGTAATAACAATAATATATAATTATAGAACAAAAACAACAACAACAATAATAAAATTATTATTATTATAGTATAAAATAAGTACATACATAATTTATTTACAGTTTTATACACTATAAATGATTCCTACCTCTGCACAGAGGTAATGGACCACTCCAAAAAGAGGGATTTCCCAGAATGCACTTGATGGCCATCTCACCAATGAGCTCATAGCCTTGGTAGCACATGAAGGTTAGAGACTCTCCCGGTAGGTAAAGCCTTTTAGACAATATCTGGTAGCCATTGTCAGGAAGGCCAGGATTCTCACAGGACACTGACTCTTCAGCTAATATGCAGGGAATTAAATCAAGAACAATCGAGGAATTAAACAGGAGCTAAAACATAAAATACAGACATTTTAGACAAAACATTTGTGGGAACTCACACACGCAATGAGGCAAGCGAGACGTCCAAACAGGTGTGCCGGGTTCTCGACCATAGCATGTGAGAGTGGCGCCGCCCTGCAGCATGAATCCGGGAATGCAGCTGTACTGGATAGTGGTGCCAACCAAGAGTTTGGGATCGGACAGCGTGCGTGTGGAGTGCTCCACGTGTCCAGGGTCCGTGCAGTACATAACTAATGACGGGAAGCCAGAAAAGGAGACACAGCTGAGGAGAATGACATTTGAATCTGCTGAAAGTAAAAGTTCCTCAGACTCTAATTAGCAAAGACACCCAACTGTGCTTGACTCACTCTTCTCACAGAACGGAGGCTGCGTACTCCAGCTCAGGTCCACCTGACAGGTCAGGGTTTCGCTGCCCACCAGGTCGTACCCCGGGTCACACTGATACGTGATACGAGCTCCACGCACCAGCGCAGCATGAGAAGTGGTCTTCCAGCCGTTCTGGATCTCAGGGAGGTCTGGACATGAGTCATTGCGTGACACCTCTGAAACAACGAGCAAAATTATATAACCTCTTCATCACACAGAAAGTTTCTCCATTTATAAAAGTGAACACATAAAAACAAATAAAAGTTTTTGTTTATATTATATATGTACGTGTACAGTGTATATTTATTATGTACATATAAATACACACATACAGTATATATTTAGATGTTTATAAATTCATATTTGCTTATTTTATATTATATATTTATATGATTATAATTCAACAACAAATAGAAACTGTAGAATTTAGAGTTTTTTTCAAAATAATTTACATGATGTTTGCATATTTTTAACTTGATTATTATAGTTATAAAAATAAATAGTAACTGAATTTAAGTTTGGGCTCTGCTGGTAACTATTACCTTATAGTAATGTAAAAGGGCTCTTTGCAGTTGAGCGCAGATGCTGTGGTAGATTTTATCCTTTAAAAAATTTATTATAATTGAAAAAAAAAAGACAGCAAATTCTCAGTAAATCATTGTAAAAAAAAAAAAAAAAAAAAATGTTTTTCTCCTCCTGATGAACTGAAACCATACGAGGCACATACTGAACAGATATATATAAAACAGAATAGCAAAAAATATTGTCCACTCCTATCCACTCACAAGCCCAAAATAAAAAATTAAATATTTATAATAAAATACAAATAAATTAATCTCCTTCACACTCATAACCAAAACATGATTTATAAGGTGTGTCATTATATTTTTTTAAGCGACTGAACAATTTTCGCCTAGCAGATGATAAAGATCCCATTTATTCACATTAAAGGAGAAGTGACTCACAGAAACCAGAATATCACATGAGGGTGGATTTTATTGACTTAGTCCAGTAACCAACCACCTAGTAACCACCCACAACACCCTAGCATTTTGGAGGTGACTTAAGCACAAGCAAACCCCACTCACTCATTTTAAGGAAATATAAAATCTAGTTTTCTACATTATTTTGGCCTTTTGGGAATCAAAAAGTCAAGTTGAACTCGCTTCGCCCACATGAACGCGTGTAGGAGCATGTGCGCTAACCGCTAGGTCACAGCTCTGACACTTTCAGTTCTTTATTCATAAGATTTCAGATCTTGTAGTTGGCAAAAAAATCATAAATAAATGCAAAACACCTGAGTAAATGAATTTTTTATTTAAAAGGCACTGAGAAGAGTTTTCCAACAGATCAGTTATTCCTAGCATAGCTGGATGTTTGTGCACGTTGTTAGCGCAGCGCTAATGGGGGTTTCTTTAGATTCCACATGCACTCAGTTCATGAGCGGTTTGATCAAGAGCAAATCGACCGTCATTGTGAATTCACAGTGCGTCTGTGACCTTTATTCAGCTGGGAACTTTATCCTCTACCATTATACGAACATAAAAAGAGTATCTCTGTCTTTTTAGTTCAAGCCATTACTGGAGATTGCATGCTAACGTGCTCTCTCTCTCTCTCTCTCTCTGTGTGTGTGTGTGTGTGTATCCTATGGGAGAGGATAGAGACAAAACTAAATGTGAATGAATGAGGGCAGCCAAGAGAGAAGGAGGAGAAGAGGATGATGGGAGATTTCAGGAGCTGAAAATAGTTGCATTTGTGCAAAAAACAAGAAAAGAAAAAAAAGAAGAAGCACTGATTGAAATGCATGTCGACCACTTGAGAAGATAATGGATCGGTTGAAGTAATTTGAAATGAAAGAGTTGCATTGAGCTTCTCTCGGTGTGTTCGTGACGCTCATACGAGACTGAAAGTTTGTGCATAAAGCGTGTCTTGTGTTTAGTTGGGAAATTAAATGTGTCTTTATACGGTGACAAACTCATTTTGTGCAGAAAGTCTTTTGACTACCAACGTAAAGTCTGCTCCAGTGTTGTTACTGTTAAATAAACTTGTGTGTATTTAACTTTAAATAAAATTAAATATTGCAATATATGTTGAAAATATTGGAAAATATGATGCAAACTGTAACCTTAAAATTAAATGAAAAATGTAAAAACGTCAATCATGAAGCACTATAATTATACAAAAACCTAAAGCTATACATACATTTTAGATGAAAAACAAACTTATTTTCATTTTAATTTTTTTTATTTGACATTTAGTTTTTAAATTTTAGCACTTTAGCTTATATCAATTAGCTGCTAACACAACATTTCTAATTTTCGTTACAGTTTTTTTGTTTATAATTTTAATTTCATATAATTTCAAATTTTAAATTCATATTTATGTTTAGTAATTTTAGTACTTCAGCTTAAACTGAGTGTTTCAAGTCTACGTTTTTTGATTTGAAGTTTTCAGTTCTTTGCCATGGCAACATTTCTAATATAATGACCAAAAAAAGAAAGTACTCAAGTACTAAAATAAAAAGAAAAACTGATTAAAATGAATTAAGGATATACAGAAATATAATGAAAAAACTAATAAAAATTACAAACGCGCATTTTAAAACACTAATCAAAGGAAAAACATAAAATAAAAGCTAATTCAAAATAATAGATTTTATAATAGTGTATTAATAACACTGATCTTGTTCACAATGCAGTTTCTTCTGGCTAAGAACTGCTCAAAAATTGCTCAAGTGACCAACCACATTGTTGTTTTATATGACGTTCATGGCAGGTTAATATTAAGTATTTAAGTGTTCTCCAAGACATCTGGCTTATTACACAAACAAGACCTCTTCAGTTCCAGACAATCAGGTTTTGAGAACACTCTTGCCATTTTTGTGTGCAATATGCATGAGACAGAGTCTAATTTATGCGTTTTAACTGTGTTGCAATTAGTTCGAGTGTCCTTACCCAAGTAGTTGATGATGAAACCCTCTCCTTTCCCAAAGACCAGGCCGGCTGGGTCTGAGTGGAAGGTGATGGTGAGGTCAGGGGTCGAGGAGGACATCTTAAACGGGTTGGTTCCCCCAACAAACTGCCCCAATATACGTGTTGTGACCTCATCTCCATCCAAAATGGTTAGCATATCACTGTCGCTGAGATTTAAGCTAATGAGAGAGAGAGAGAGAAAGAGACAGTGGGCGAGAGGTGAGGGGGGGTGTGTGGGAGGAAATGAGAAAATGAGCGAGTCATTCAGGCGATTTGGTGAGTCATTGCATCCAGCAGGTCTGTGGGCTTCGCTGGATTCCAGCAGCAGCAGCAGCTCAGACAGCGAAGCAGCCAAACCAGCAGACTTTGCTGTTGTTTTCAGAACAGAATGTTCCAGAAGGACTTACAGCTGTACGTCCAGCAGGACACGCTTGTCCTCGCCGACGTGAATCCTCCAGCTGCAGTCCTCGCCCTCCCCGTACCATTCGGGCCAGTTTGGGGACAGGATAACGCCGCTGGGGCCGGACAGGTCACCGCCACAGAGAGCTGCAGAAAGGCCACATACACGTGTCACATTGATTTCTCTGGCACATTGTTTTCTGTCGCAGATTTCAGAGAAACAAACCTTAGAAGTCTCTCATGTCACAGTTATGTGCACAATTAGCATATATGTACTGAATAATGATATTCAATACAATTTGTTTAGACAAGTAATTAAAACAAATATATTGATAAAGAATTACATATATATGACATATATACATTAATTGTTATTTTCTATCAATATATTTGTTTTAATTTAATGTTAAAACATCATTATTTAGCACATATATATTTTATATTAAATTAAATATTGGGTATATTTATTACAATAAAGAACTATAATGTTATTTTATTTGAATATTTTATTATAGCATGATAAAAATATTTATACACACACAGGTTTCTGCACTTTTTCAATTTCTTATTTAAATATTATTATGTATTATTAAATGCTACACGACACTGTATTTAATATAAATGTATATAATCCACTCTAAATTATTCTAATTAAATTCATAATAAAATAAAAATACAATATATCTACAATTGTATACATCTAATTATCTATATTTACTATATAAACACACTTTTTTTTAATAAACATTTGTATAATTTAATTCTTAATATTTCACATTTGATTCTATGAGCACAGTAAGATATTTCCTCTAACAGTCTCTGATTTGTGGCCTGTGGATTTGGTTGTGAAACTCCAGACTCCAGCATGCTGCATTAATTGTGCTGATATTAATCGCATGTGACACCCAAGTGTTAATAAGAATGTGTAACATGCCATGTTGGGGTTCACCAGCGTTACGTTCAGCTATTATCTGTTACGACCTAACGCCAGTCACAGAAAACCCCATTTATCCCTGTTAAAGATCCATAACAACGAGGTTAAATACAGGCCAACACCTAAAAGTCATTGACTATTGATGATCAAGCTCCATGTGAGATTTTTCATCAGCCTAGCAGCAAAAAACATGGAATTTTAAAAAGCACTTCTTAGATCAAAGGCTGCTTTTGAATATCAACATAACGTTCAGATTCAATGCAATTACCATAGCATAATTAGAGAAAATGTTTTAATTAGCTTCAAATCTTCCAACCCATGACATTTAGGGAAGGATAAACGTTGTCTGGCAGTGATGTATGTTGTGCAGCATGTACTGTAATCCTCTACCTTTGCAGAGGGGCTCCGTATCGTTCCAGTAGGGGTCCCGTGTGTTAATGCACTCGATGACGGGCGGCCCCTGCTCCAGCGAGTGCCCAGGGTCACAGGTGAACTGCACTACCGTCCCCACGCCGTAAGTCGGGTCTGTCGAGCTGAAGTTTCCATTTTGGATGTACGGCTCGTAGCAGTGGCCCTTCTCAAATGCTACATGTGAACAAGTAGAACAATCTCTGTTAAACATGCATTTATTTGATTGGCAGACGCTTCTTTCCAAAACGACTTACAGTTGAGGATAAAAGTGATTCATAGTAAGATGGCAACAAACATGAGAACTGCCAGTTATACAAGTTTTCAGCGTTCATTCAAAATAGTAAGCTAGGACAGGAAGGGATTAAAGGATAAAGAGAGCATAGAGAATTTATTTATCTGTTTTTTTGGAGCGATGCAGTTAGCTTAAGTAACGAAGGAGTTGGATTAGCAATACTTAAAAATATCCAAATGCATTATTGCATGAGATATAATATATAAAATATATTAAGAAATAAGATACAATAGCAAACAAAATTTAAAAAGAAAGATAGTACACTTTTAAATCAAAGCATAACAATTTTTTTTATTATTATTATTATTTGTATTTATTTATGACGAAAAATTTAAATAGCTGATGAATGTGGTGATGCATAAAGTACTGAAAGTTTTACTATTTACTACAGAGATATATATACAGAAGACTAATGTCTTAATTTTTAATGTAAAATTATGCATGTTTAAAAAATTTAAATACAGTTTTTCTTTCCTTTACCTATGTTTAATAATGCTGCTGCTTGTCATTAAAGGGATCATTAAAAAAACAAACAAACTTAAGAGCAATCTTAAGGGAAAATTAGACTTAAGGTGCTTCATGCAACCAGCACTGGGGTTTTTATGTCCAAACACACTCGAGAGATGAAAAGAGCCTACCTTCATAACGTATATTGAATCCAGTGTTGTGACTGTTAGGTTGGTCTGTTATAAACTGGACCCGAACAGCTGGACCTTCGCTGATCACTCCCTCAAACGGGATGGGACCGCCACGGCCGGAATCGAACAGGACCACCGAACCTGCATCAAGGCCACTCCACAAAACCAGCCTGTATCACGGGAGAAGGCCTGAGTCTCTTATATACATATAAAAAGCAAGCATTGATTTAGAAGACACGTGTATTTACCTGTCTGTCGGCCCCAACACCATTCTCTCCAAATGCAGGTGTAGCCTTTGGCTGTTTGGAGCCTCCAGGGACCAAGAGCAGCTGCGGTCCAGGGTGCTGTTAGGGCCCGAATGGGGAGAGGGGGACAGCACCCGGCCCACAGTGGCATTTTTTACAACCCCTCCACACAAAGCTTGAAGAGAACATCATGGAAGATGTGTCACTAACACCAAGGTTTATGATTCACTTATAAATTTTATAT
>JAUMHP010000002.1:2014687-2038145 GCA_032361065.1 Enteromius trimaculatus | reverse complement strand
CTTGAGGGGGAAAAAAGAAAAAAAAAGGTTAACTGCTGTACAACTTAATCATAACTTTAACGAACCACCAGAAGTTCAATTTAAGTGTGTTTAATATTATTATTAAATTGTATTAAATATTTTATTTTTAAAGCAATGCATACAGTATATGAGGTGAATTACAGAATATAAATGATGGAATATATTGCCTGCCACAACTAACATTGTTGATGTATCAAATCAAAGTTTAGTCAAGTCTTCATCCCTATGGGAAAAAAAATACTTCCGGAGCCCAAGAAAGTGGGCGGTCATAGTACAAGAAAAGGCATCAAAATAAGACTTGGTTTGACCGAACCGATAAACACGCTCTTGCAGAACTTCCCACACACTTCCACATCTCCCCCGTCTACACGGCATCCCATTATCACCGTTTAGTGCTGTGACTGCGTGCTGACTCATTAAAGGTGTCAATGATCCCACCATAGAGAAAAAGAGTAACAGAGTGCTCGTGAAAGGAGGGATTGCGTGAGATAAAGAGGACGGTGGGTGAGGACGGGCGAGAGAGAGAGAGACTGTGTGTTTCTGGGCAGAGCAGATAAAGGGCACCGCCATTGGCTGTATGGATGCGGGGAAGAACTGCATGCTTGTAAAGGATTGAACGCATGGCTGAATAGAGAAACATATAACTAACCTTGACTTTTCAATCTCCACATTTGTCTGCTTTTATGCCCTTTCTCTTTCCACCGCCGGTGACATTCCCGACACGCTTTACAGCTGACAAACAGACAATTACTGTAAGGGTAAATTCCTAATGGAATTTGAAGTGCATTCCCGTCCCCATCATATCCAGCCGCTGTGGAAAAAGCACCGCATGCGAAGGTTACAGCGCTTATAGTGACTGCAAAACATCCCACATATTGTGGGGAAATTAGCTCAGTAGCTGTCTGTGAGAATGATCAACCTCAGGGCAAAGACACTCAAGTGTTTAACGTAAACAGAAGCAGACGGCGATGACAATTGTTGACCCTACTGCTCAAACGGTTGCTCTAGGAGCCACGCTGAGCATTGTGGGAGGTCTGCAGTACAGTAAAGATCCCGGCCCTCCCACAGGAGAGCCACTATCACCACTCGCCATTAATATCTGATGCTGCAGGCCTATTTTAAAGACTGTCAGACTGTGCTAAAGAAATCTTACTAAGATTGCACAATATATTGATTTTTCAAACTATAACAGCGCCCCAGACACAAAATACGACTAGGGAGCCTCAAATGAAAGATTTAAGAGTCAAACGACTTTGTCATATTATAAGACAAATTACTGAATCGCTAAAAATAGTTGTTCAGAAGCATGCATTGAGTGCATAATTTCTTACGTTAGCTTTTAAAAGCAGTTCACAGCAACATTTTACACAGGATGCAACTATTTAAGTTACAAAATGTATTAAATATAAATCATATGTATGCAGTACATCTAGGCCTAAATATAGATGGCAAGTTTGCGCCATTTAAATCACTATTGGAAAACATAAAATTATTTTTTTGTTATTATTTTATGAATTTAAAGTTCAAAAGCACAGCATTTAATACTTTACTTATTACCATATTTAATTATAAATATTCGTATTATACAACACAAATAAACAATTAAAAAAAAAATTAAATAGAAATTATTGTGGAAAACACTTACACTCTTTAAAAAACATGTGGAAACCATGATGCACTTTTTTGAATGGTAAGGATTTTAATACAATAACTAAAGCTTAAAATAATTAAAAATAAAAAAAACATAATTAAACGATATAGACATAAATAAAATAAACAAAAACAAAATATATATATATATAAAACTGCAAAAAAACACACACAAAAACAAAATTTCCAAAACATAAATTAATTTAAAAACAGAAATTAAATTTGAAATATACAAAACATAATTAAAAAAAAAACAATATCTCATTTATTTATTTATACAATAATTAACAACACTCACTTTGATGATGTATTAATATCTTAGTAAAAAAAAAAGAAAAAAAAAAACCCTGAATGGTCATCCCGATCTCAGCAATTCATACATATTTCACAAAGTTGCTAATTCATATGAATTCATATGAGCTCACTCATACAAATTCATATGATGTGTGAGAAATCGCACACATTAAATGATGTGGCAAAATTTGAAAAGTCAAGGGCCACACCTAACCCCGCCCCTGAAGTTAACAATCACAGAAATCATACAAAATCACACGAGTGAGGTCAAGTGTGAACAAATTAGCAATGGTAGAGAATATTTCAGAAGGGACACAAGTCAAATCTAGAGACAGGAATATCACAGACAGTGTGTCCCAAATCTCCAACTGTCTGAATAGGTTCTTCATTTGAATTTGAATGTACTCTGTGACGGTTAAAACCGCTATAAGTGTTCTATAGTGTATGAATAAAAGTAACACATGAAATTTGGATGTACTTTTGGCGTACTGTTTTCCATATACTACTCAGTCAGGAAGTATTTAATTTCAGACACCAGAGCAGCCACAGTATCTTGCTAAAACCAATCAGCACACCTTATAGCCGTGCCTTGGCAACCACTTCAACACAACATTTTTCTAAACAATCCCTCAGAAGGGCCGCATATTAATTATATCTGAACTATTGACTCAAGCTCACATTCCAGCATTAATTAATCTAAATTCTCATTCTCCACATCTACATGACGGCAGCCATTTTCCCAAGGGATGGCTGGCCCGGCTCACTAATTTGAACACCTGCCTCATTAGTGGTGGCACTCGGCCCTGAGCTCAATGCCGGTTACAGCGACTATTACTGGAAGCTCACACCGCAGGGGTAGAGACAAAGAAGAGCAGGAACCAGAAATAATGATTTTATTTTTTTTCAGTGGAAGCTAATGAGAGAAGCACAGACGCTGGGTCGATGTCTCGGGACAGTTCCTACATGCCCCCATCGGGTCAGTTGAGCCCTCTAGATCCAACGCTAAACTAGAGCAGCCATTGATTGTGTTGGGATGAGCCACATGACACATCGTCTATGTCTAAAGTGCTGCCCAATGCACCACAGATACAATATTAAACCAACGAGCTACCACGCGAACATCCTTATCATCTTTTGAGAGTCTGGAAACATATACAAATTACATCAAGAGTCTTGGACAAACGCCTGGTGACTGTACGATCAAATTGCTGGTGACTGCACAGCTCTAGATTGACTCAGTCGTCCGTCGATGTGGAAAATAAGAGCTGTCAATTCTGATCCAGTACAGATGGCACATTCACCCAGCATGTAAAGCTTTTCAGCACAAATCAACTTGTGTCTGTAATAAGATGGGTGAAAGAATTGGCATCAAAATGCTCAAATTTAGTCATTAAATAGGCTTAAAATTATGCACTTCAAAACACAAGCATTTTTCTCAAATGCATGTTGGTGTGGCGTCACACACAGAGGCCACTCCCACAATAGTTGATTGACAGCAGCATGTCACACAGACCTGAGTGAGCCGTCATCAGACCGAGACGCAGAGACATGCAAGACTCCTAAGAGATTAAAGTGTTTTATTGTTGAATGTATTAATTAACAGAGCAGTAGTGATTTACTCCCAACATCTGACTGACTGAAGACACGGAGGGTTGGTTCCTTAAGGGAAACGCCCCCTTGATCAACCGAAATGCGTTTATGTTCGCTGCGAATCATTTATGATCCAGCCTCACCTACAGAAGCAGTGAGTATAATGTCTTTTAATGAATCTTTGCAAATCTCCCTTCCTAATAATGTGCAAAGTTTCACTATGAATATAACAAAAAAAAACAAACCTCAGAGTGCCTCCAAAAAGAGGGGCGGAGTCAGCGGAGCTTGTGAAGATTTAAAGGGGAAGTACACAGAACAGAGTGATTTCTAAAGAGCTGTTTTTGACAGGGGAAAATGAGCATTATTACACAAACTATAAAACAAACTATATTACAAACTTTCCATAAGACCCTAAAGAATCATATAAACTAGTGGAAAATTGGCTTTGCATTACTCCTTTAAAGATTTGTTTTCTTTTTTTTATTTACTTTTAAACATTTCAGCTTGACATTTGATGATATTTGTGGATATTTGCTAGTAAAACTAACACTTATACTGTAAGTATTAAACTAATACTTTGAATTTAGAACAAGTATGCTTAAGTTACAATTATAATAGCAATTCTGCAACCCGTCCGCTACCTCAGTTCAAACAGTTTTCAGGTATTAAATTGGAATTCATTTAAATTCTAAACGACACACAACCTGGTTTTATACTAGAATGGGACCAGAAGGCAAGTTTAAACTGTCTCATTGACTGCCAAGTAATAAACACTGTGAAGGTCTAGAAAACTATGAAAAACATTGTTCAAATAGTTCATCTGCCATCAGTGGTTTAACTATAACTCTATGAAGTGACTGGAATACTTTTTTATGGAAAGAAAAGTCATTATTTTGTTTTCTTTCCATATAAAAAGTATTTTTCGACAGTGTAATGTACTTGGTAGTCAATCGGACAGTCATAAGTCTCCCAGTTTTCAATCAAAATATAATTGTGCTCCGAAGATGAACAAGTTTTTACGGGTTTGGAAAGTCACGGGGGTTAAGTGATTAATACTAAAATGTTTAATCTTGGGGCGGAGCAACCCTGTTTTGACTTTTTAACAGTGTTTACCCATATTTTGATTTGCATTGTGTTAAGGTGTTTAAGGGCTGAATTAAACATACATAACAGAAAAGACAGGTCATTTTCTGCCATGACATTTATAGTTTTAAAACAGATATCTTACAGTATAGTTATTGTTAAATTAGCACAGGCGAAAGTTTTTAAAGGTTGAATACAATTCAGTTCTATTTTTTTTTTTCATGGTTTCTTTATAGGGATCTCATCCATTCCTGGATGTTCCATTGGATTCCCTCCAGGATGGTGAGGCAGATGGCATCTTCTGGCCGCTCATCACTGGAGTGTCTCTCAGCAGCTGCACAGGTGTGTGTCGTCTGCACAGGCAGCTGTCCTGCTCCTCGCTCTCCTCTCACACTCTGTCCTCTGCCTTTAATCTCAGCTCTCCTCCCTCAACATTCTGACCTTTGCTTTGGTTTTATTTGTTATTTTGGGACGCTGTGTTCCTCAAAGCTGAGGTGAAACGAACAGAGTCTCTATGATACGACAAGAGTGTGATTAACCACTTCTCTGGAGAACAAAGGGTGACAATACATCAAAGGGTCGTATCCTCTCCATTCCCCCTCTCCTGCCTTCATTTAACTTACAAAGTGTACACAGGGATCAAGAACACACAGATTCCTCACAACTTCTGTTTTTTCTCTTTTTTTACAGTAAACTATGCATTCAGACAGTTGAGGTCAGTACGATTTTTTACAATACGTGTAATTTAGCAAGAACTCAAGTTGAACAAAATTGACAGTAAAAACATTTTGAATGTTACAAATATATCTATGTTGAATTAATTATACTCTATTAATCAAATCATTAAATTCATTTTAAAATTCAGTTTTCTGAAGGATCACGTGACACTGAGTAATGATGCTGAAAAAAGCTTTGCATCACAGAAATAAATTACATTTTAAAATATATTCAATTAGAAAAAATATATTCACTATATATATATGTATATATATTACTCAGCATGAAATCCATTTATCATCTAATCTAATACCATAATGTAATTTAATATGATAGAATATTTTCAATCATTTTGTTCTCTTCAATTAAGTTTAAAGAGTTTTATATTATATTAATATCATATAAATTGTAAAATAAGTAAGTAATTTAAGTATTTCATGTTGTGTCTCTGGTATGTCATTCCATGCATACAGAAATTCACACAACATACAGTATATTAGCATGCATACTACTTAACTTCATTAATGTAATTATTAGTATGCAACTTCAAAACCAACCCACAGATAATGGCCTTGGAGATTCCTCTCCATCTAACCAGTATATTCCATGGCAATGTCACATTTGGCTTATTCACTGCGTACTTTGCTTTGTAAAGCTACTTTGGACCAAATTCAATAGAAAAAGTGCTCTACTAATAAAACAGAATTGAACTGAACTGAATTCCACTCTTGCTTCCTGTGTTGATATTCCTATTACCATGACAACCTATCTTAAAAGCCCTCTCCATTTACAATTAATGCGGCTGTCCTTTAAAACATTTATTTGTTGATTTATTTATACTTCATGCTACCCAGAGGAAACCCGCCGTACGTCTAAAAATCAAAGTGCTTGTCATCTAAACACAGATCCTGTGACAGTGAGGAGGTTTCATAAGCGTGACAAAGTTTGATGGATGCAAGATGAAAAAAAAAGGGCTATGAAAATGGGTGTTTTTTTCCCTCTTCTCCATGCCTTGACTCCTCCATCTTGTGCTCCATGCATGAACGGGAGGCAGTCTGGAGTGTGAGTGGTGTTTCAATGACTGTTGCCCACAGAGAGGCACTAAAGTGTGCAGCCCTGCCAAGAACCCTCCAACCGATCGCTCATTCACACGCTCAAAAGGCTTGGATCCGACCGCAGCCGAGACTGCACAGGCAAAAAACACCCGGCCACACATTTTAACACAGCTCTCGCGACGCCTCACATCAACAATAACTGAAAAAGTATGAACATTCTTTCAGCAATTGAATGATGGTAAAGATAGTAAAGCCATGGTACTTTAATGCAAACCACAGTATTTACACAGTACTCCAAGGTACTTCTGTTTTATAGATAAAACCAGTACCTTAAATACTGAGCCAGTAAATATCCTTAGTGTGGTATTTGTGGCAAATTCATGGCATTTCCATCTTAAACCATCACTAGGAAAAATATGTTTTGACAGACTCCTGTCTGAAAATCGGGTGGTGCATTATGGTCATAGACTCATATTTTTAGCTTCAGACATTGATTCCATTCAATCTGAGAAAATCAAACATGTTTGATATTTTCAGCCGGTTTTAGAACCAATTTGTTTTCATTTGTCATGTGTCTCCTAGCAACAAGGCACATACTTCAGCATCAGTTTGATGCGATCAGAACAACTTTTAAAGTCTGGTAGTGTATGATCCTCGGCCGTTTAGTGTATGATGCGCAGTTTTGCTTTATCGCTGTTTACAGAGTCTGTACGTGTATGATGCCTACTGTTCACATTATGTAGTGTATTCCAGCTTTTACATGCTTAAATTGTATTTTTAATGCATTACCAGTGCTATGATATTCATAAAAGTACTTTGTTGTAGTACCATGTAAAAACCCTTTTTTCTACATGTTACTTCTCATGGTCTCATCACACTTTTACAGAAAATGGTAAAAGCATGGTTTAATGGCGATACCATTTTGATATGGGAACATGGCTAATACCATTGCTTTAGGAGATACAATGTTTTTAATTTGGTAATACCATGCTTATTCTGGTTATAAGTTATAAAAAGTACTGTGGCGGTAATATGGCACATCTGATAATACTATGCTACTCTGAAATATGGTACTTTTTTATGGTACAAGTTTGGTAGCAGTGCAATGAAATTGTTTGCAGTGCAATGCAAATATAGTGTTTTACCCGAGTTTTACAAATATTGGGTAAAATGGTAGTACATCATTTTTTATGGTTATGTACTACTATGGCATAACAGTAATAGTATGAGATGGTAGTATTTTGGTACTTTTGGTACAAATGTACATGGTACTAACAATAATACCCTGGTAATACCATGTTTCACAGCATATTAATAAGTAGTAAGTTCCCTGGTATATATCAGAAGTACCATGTTACCTGCACAGTACATTTTAAGGGCATTAAAGCTCTTCAGCCATATTTCAAGACATTAATTCCCATCTACAAAAGCAGCAGGCGCGAGACCTTATCACATTCAGAAATTATTCGGATCTAAACGTCTGAAATTACATTAATTCTGAGGCTCTTTCTAAAGCTGTCTTCATGCCCCGAAAAAGTCATTTCCATAATAGCTGTAAAATGAAGTTTCAGCACTGAATCGACTCTCTCCACCTGCTCCACCTGTCCATCTGCATTAGCGGCTGACAGCGCTCGCAAGCACAGGATGAACAAACCTGACAGCTAAAGGTGTGTAAAACATCGAGCTAAAACGCTAAGGCAAACACTCGCTCTCAAATGTCACCGGTGAGACGGGGGAGCTGACGGCAATGCTTTGACTGCATTTCTCGCCTCGTCCCGACGCACTAAACGCGACCGGGCTCAGGTGAAGGCAGTCTCTTGCGTGCAGCTCTCAAATCAGAGAAACAGGTTGGGACGTTTCAAAACATGCGACCTGTCAGCCACCGCTTTGAAGCAAAGGGAAGCTGAAATATTAAGCATGTAAAATGCTCGGCGGAAATTGAGGTGTCATGTGCCTGACAGATGGTGCATGCTTTGCACCAACCGTTCCATCTGGCTGAAGTGACATAGTCATATTCAGAGGCTCAGATTCATCATGGAGCATCTTCAAAGTTCAGCGCTGACGTTCTGAATCGCTCATTCACATGCATCATTAGAGCTGTAGCCTCGACAATATCCTACAATTTAATCTCTTTAAAAGGCGTCTGCTGGCAACAGTAAACATTTAGATTCTTGAGCCTTATTCTCCTGTCTTTAATAATTCCATTGCAGTTTATTGCTTTTCTTTTAACAGCAGAGTGCATAAAAGGAGGGAAGAATGAAGACACAGCAAAAACGTCAAACTCACATTTCCCATTTGAGAACAATGGCTCAATGTTAGGAGGCAAATGTCTTCAAGGAACTGTTCATTCAGAAATTTGTTGAGAATGTACTCGCCCTCAGGCCATACAAGATATAAAGTACTTGGTTTGTTTATGGAGATGTGAAGGAATTTATCCGTGCATCACTTGCTCGGCAATGAAGTGAATGGGTGCCGTCAGAATGAGTGTCCAAACAGCTGATAAAACAACACAATAATAATCCAGCCCATCAGCTGATGTCTTGCAAGGGAAAAATCTGCATGCTTCAAAAAATAAATCCATAATTAAGAAGTTTTTATCTTTAGATTGTGAAAACAGAAAAGAATTTTGACAACAGCGGATGACTTTATAATCGGAAGAAGCATTATAATGGATTTTGCCATTTTTGTGAATTTGTTTCTTATAAGCATACAGCTTTTTGATTCATAAAACATTAACTGATGGACTGGAATGATGTGAATTAGTCTTCTGCATGTGAGAGGAAACATTTTAGAGCATTTAATGACCCCTGAAATGAATCCAGTCCATGCAACTAAACACAAAACGCACACTGATATATTCTCTTTCCAGGGCACTGGTAAAGATGAGCCAATCCTTTGGGCCGTTCATTAGTTTTGTCGGATTCACTCGACCAATGCGATCAGTCAGGGCTGATTAACACTGCCTGATAATTTCATTAACACTCCGAGGCAACAGATGCTCGGCTGTGAAACTCTTGTGTCAGGATGTTTACGCTAAACTGTTTCCTCACATTTTCATCGGGAAACGTTAAAGAGGGACTTATTTTGTCTTTGCTTTAGACAGCCTCTTGCTGCCTACCTGATGAGCGAGTGGGCAAAAGATCAGAGCTGGTAACCAATAGGTTGATCCCAGGAAGAAGACAATCATCCATATTTTGCCCTTCAGCAAAACGCAGATTGCTAAAGGGGGACTGAAACTAGACCTTGAGTGTTCGTCAGTGGGAAATTCTACTTATTTTGTTTCATCTGTAGGTTGTTGGATAAACACTAACATAAATGACAAACGTTTGCACAAAATACCTCAGTTGTGGTTAAGGGAGGAATTGTAACTAGCTATGAATTATAAGTTGTATAACTGAATTTAAAAAACTACTTAATAATCAGACATTTAAAAATATATAGGTTTTAATTTACAGTTGTAGTTTATTACATTAATTTGTATTAAAAAAAACTATTTCAAGACAGCTATATATACATATATACACCGTAGTCAGCATTTGAAGTGGATCAAAAACCCAAGAGAAGAACGCATTTTGGTTTTAGGTTTAAGTACAACATTGATGACAGGTTTTGATCCACTTCAAATATATATATATATATATATATAGGTGCTGGGTGATATCACATCCAAAATAAAAGTTTTTGTGTACATAATGTGTATGTGTACATTATGGACATATATATATATATATATATACATACATACATACTTACATACATACACACATGGATATATATATATAAAAAATGTGTTGTGTTTATTTATTGCATTTATTTATAAATTATATGAATATAAGTATATACATGTAAAAACGTGTAAAATTTTCAAAAAGATGCTCACCAGGCTGCATGCATATAAAGTATACATTTATGAAAAATATAAACATTTACAAACATTTTTTATTATTATCAAATATCAATGCTCAAAACTGTAGTACCGCATAATATTTTTTGTGGAAACTATAATGCATTTTTTTAAGGATTATTTATTAAATAGAAAGTTCAAAAGAATCTTCACTGTCACTTTCGATCAATTTAATTCGCCGTCAATGCATAAAGTGTCTCTTAAAACCACCGCTTACGATCTTTACGTTCTCCTTATCTTATCTACCTTTGCTCTTTTGCTCTACCCTTCCCTCACGGCTACAAATCTTGACTTTTTTTTAGTGCTGTAGGACACAAGTGTTCAAAGGTAACCCAAGAAAGTCTCACCAATTCCCAGCGACTGGAGAATCCTTTGTGTGAACGACGAGGAGGTGCTAAGCTGCTGAGTCGGGCTCCAGGCGCTGAAGAGAAGCTGTCAGTCGCCCTCCCATCAGCAAACCTCCAGGGTATCAGATGCAACCCTCTCGCTCAGAGGAAACTACAACCAAAAGCACTTTCCAAGATCCACTGTACATGCACAGGCCGCCAGCCCACGGTATAGAGCTACAGGATAGCAGATTTTATGCAAGCTGCCCTACTGTCAGAGCTTATAAAACGGCAGTGATCTTGCATACAACGCCGTATTCTGATGTACACAGAAATTTTATTGCTATTTTTAACACACCACATGCTTAATTCAAATAATCCCATAATGCCAGCCAACAAATTACGCTAAAGATATTACCTAACACTTATATTTACAGAACATGCCAGCATTCAATGGATCTACATCAGCGTTTGTTTTCATATCCGATTAGGGAAATGTGATATTAGCAAAACAAACACCTGGTGATGGATTCAGAACCAGACAGAAGCCCATCGTAGCCTGAATCAACAAACCCACATAAGATCATCAAATGAGTCATTCTATCAATGGATTTTTATTTTTTATTTATTTTTTTAATCAAAACCAATTTATTTTGAAATATTTTGTTAAAATTGCACAAATTTTTATTAAAGTATAATTTTATAAACATGCAATGCAATTCATTACTTCATTGTAAATTGTCACAGTAATATTAATTATTGGTTCAATTCATTAAAATTACTTTATAATAAATGACAAACCCTAATTAAAAGTAATATGTTTAAAATGTATGGTTCAATTCTATTAGCATATTTTGGCATACTGCTTGCGCACCACGCACATTTATTTTAATATCAAGTCTAAAACGTATTTTAAGGTCACTTTTGATGAGGATATTATGATCTTTGAATAATATTGTTTTTTTTAAATGTAAATAATGAAGTATATTTGCAATAGTTCCACAAATTAAATATACTAAGTATCCCTTTAATTGGACTTTAGCACTATTTTCCCACAATTAAAGTGCATTAAGTGCTAACTTTGTTGTTCCAGTTTAGCATATTTTAAGTATACCAGTTTAGTATACTAAAACTATAATTTCAGGGTATTTTATGAAGCACGCAAATATTTATATATATATATATATATATATATACACATCGTTTTACTTATTATTTTTTACTAGGGAAGGTAAGAACTACCTTACAAGATTTGGGTCTGTATACACATGAAATATGAATTGTAATTTGTTTGTAGACTAGATACTTTAGACCAATAGATACTTTAGAAAAAGTAAGTAAAAACATTTCTTAAATTTTACGAAAAATAAAATTTCATTTAATTTATATAAATATAATTTTAGAAATCCTACCTGGCCCAGCCCCGGGTTAAGCAGATGGATGGATAATTTTAGTTTTTTAAAAATAAAGTTTTTTATTTTAATAAATGCTAACTTGAGTCACATTAAAATATTAATTTTAAAGAATTGTTTAATTTTTCCCATCTGCACTGCTGGTAGTTATGCCACTGGCTGATAGTTATACAAATATTCACTTTTCTTTAATTACTTGTGCACTATATAAAACATCAAGCTAATGAGGCCTGCTAAACAAAAAAAAAAAACGAAACAAGAAGCAATAACAGAAAATGCCTATAATTATCCATACACTAATAAAAATAAAGATACTTTATTAGCATTTGCTACATTTACTTGGTTCCATTTGTGAAAAATGGTTCTTTTAAGAACTTTCAGTGAAAGATTCTTCTGGGAACTTTAGGAAAGATTCACAGCACTGTGAAATATACTTTTGGAACCTTTTTTTATAGAGTGTAATAAGAGTTATCATTTACATAAGTCAAAATTTTGCAGAATACTGCAATAATCCTGTAGTCCTTTGAGAGCACATCTCTTGCACTTGTTTTAGTTCCTATCAGACATTTCCTGCAGGACATTCTTGCCCTTTCTATTCTGATTTGGCTTTGTGTATCAGAAACTACGGAGAGCTGCGGAGAAAGACGGAAGTGATGTGATGGGAAGAGAAGGACAAATTCCAGATGAGTGAGTTTCAGAAGGTGCAGAACAGACAGTCTGTCACCTAGAGAGCTCTGGCCCAGTGAAAATAACACTGACAGCACCGCAAGAACAGTCCATCTGATTTTAGGGAGAGCTACTGTGAATTTGCTTAAAACTTCGCAGGCAATAGTTCTGCGGTTGTTCAGTTAGGGATAATTCAGTCCAAAATGAGAAATCGCACTCATTTGCTCATTCCCAATCCGTCTGACTTTCTTTCCTCTCTGGAGGCAGAGCATGAGTCTTATGACTACTTTTACAGGTGCTTTTGAAGCATGAAAGCACTAGTTCCTATTCACTGTAATTGCATGGAAGAGAGCGACCAGCACAATTCAAGGAACACCAAACACAATGAGTGAGAGCAAACAGTGACATGAGAGAATTATTTCTTTAAAACAGAACCATTTAGTCACCAATAAAAAAAAACAAACACTCTTGTGTGTTTGGTAGCATGGAAAGAGCTCTATTATATCACCGGCAGTAAATAAGACAGCTAGTGGAGCAGAGTGTGCCAAAACAAAGAGAGCTCAATTATTATGGGATGTGATCCAAAGTGAACGCGAGGGACGTGATAAATTTTGGAATCTAACACTTCTAGTAATGAAAAGTGCTGGGTACAGTACGAATTCAGTTCTATATTAAGGAATCACAAATTACAGATGTTGACGATTTACATACCGTTTAAACTCATCTGTAAACACTGTAATTGTGTTTAAAGTAATGCTCTTATAATGCTGTTTAAATCCATTCATATTTTCCATTATATGAATGGAAACTCGGAAGCTAATGTGCGAATCTAGAATTTAAATAACTCTAGTTGCAAAGCAAATGCTTTTTGCCATTAAACTGCCATTTTGTTTCTTTACACATCATATTCAGTAGAGAATAATGCACGCATGGTTAAAAACGCCAATCCAGACTGATTGGAACACAACATTAAAACAGAACTCTATGGAGCAAGGAAAAGCACTAAATATACAAGACTTAAACTTTAATACTACATGAATTAACATGAGCCTAATCGCTCACCAGTCTTGCCTGTGCAGTTATCCAACATCCAATTCTCTTAATGGCCATGTACAAACTGGGCAGCCTAGCAATTTTAGCATGATACACATTAAGGAATGTAAACTAATAACTTATTGTAGCAAACCACACTCGCTTATGTAGTCAAAGATGAGCTCACGGTGACAGGAAGTTATGCTTGCTAGTATGCCTTCCTTTACAAGTTAAACATTAAATAAAAAATATAAACGTTACACTATCCACACACTATATTAAGTTTTAAAGGAAGTTTGACAACCTCATCGCGTTGTTGCGCGCGGTTAAACACGAAACGTACCTGCGCGTGTGGATGTGTCCGCTTCGCTGCGATTGGCTGCTCACGCTGTCAACAGAATAAACCCCGCCTACGACGTTAATAACAGGTGATGCGTCAAATCGATTAATATAGACGAATAATCACAAAACACACAGATATTACAACTTTCGGTTAAATCTGAATTAAAAACTAATTTAAAATCACTCGAATTAATAAATAAACAATTAAGCTGTAGCAAGCGACCATTTTTACCCAAGGATAGTCGATGATGATATAATAACTGCGACTGATATGGCCTAATAAACCATACAAAGAGCAGTTTGTACGATTAGCAACATCATAAATTATCCGTTATCGTATGATAGTTTTTTGAAACAATGCACTCGCATATTTGAGTTTTTAATATAGCCAATAGAAACAAAAACATAGCTGTTTATACTTGCTTAACGCTGTTACTTTAACCTGGAAACGTCAAATGGAGCTGGAATATGAATTTACACTGGACAGACGCAGAGAGGTGTCTTTTCCTTCTCATTCCAGAAGATCAGCGCACACCTCTGACGGAAAATAAAATTTTTTTTTACTAGAGGACAGATTCGTGTTAAGGAACCATATGCACTCGCGCATGTCCCGATTAAAGATGAGTTGCCCACGCGCGTGGAACTGAGCTAAATTTACACAGCAAGTGATTAAAGAGCTGCTCGGGGAAGAAAAACACGGGTGGATGAACCAACACAGTCATTTGACTTCTTGTTCAAGCATCTGCATGAATAATGCAACAGCATTGCATTTATTACACCAGGTCAGGGAGGGTGAGTGCTCCTGTTTTGGGGAGGTGACACTTACTGAAATCAAACTGCTCCTGTTTCTGATGCGAGCGCACGATTCACAAAAGAAAGCAATTGTTTTTATCGCAATCTGGCGCAAAGAAACTCATAATAGCGTAAAGGAAGCATGCTTCTGAATGGACAAACACACATACGCACGCATTAGCTGACAACAAACCAATGCATTTTCATGGCGTTCCATGCACTTTCATTACAGTTAAAGCGAAAGTCCAAAGGGTCCTCCTTGACTGTGATTTAAGCACGATGGCTATGCATTACATCTATGCATGCGATACATAATAAAAATTACATTCACTTGGAATCCCGCAGCGTTTCTCTTTGTCCACGCGCGTTGTTATGCAGCAGATCCACACACAAGCATGTTTCTTTATTATTTCCGTCCCACTTTTGTCTTGAAAACAATTCTGCCAGTGCACGCACGAGCCAAACTGATCAAAAAAGGCATGTTTGTCACCAACGATCCTGTCCGCAAACCTCGCATGTAGCATCAGGGCGACTATAAACTCAAACACTCATCAAATAGGCTGTGCGTAATCATCATAAAAGTGAGGCGTGTGTTATTAAAGTTTCCAGGGCTCTTTCTGTTAAACAGCAGTGCCAGTGCATCAAAGACACAAGGGCATCTGAATGAATCAGTGCAGTAATAAACATTACCTTGGGTTGTGATCTCTCCCCATAGGATTCCCATCCAAACCATCAAGCCGACCAGCAGAGCATCACTTTGAACTCCCAGCATGTTAAGACACAGTCCAAAGGGGGTCCAGCCCAGAATAATCACAGATGCGGCGTTGAAGTCCACAGCAGAGCTGCTTAGTGTCAGAGACGTGGAGATGAACTCACAGACGGCGTGTGTGCATGAGCTCCTGTGTGTTCACAGCTCTGTGATGTCGGTTTGGTCTCTGTCTCCAGCTCTCTTCATCTCTTCTCTGCTGAACTCTGCAGTGTGTCTTCTTCACTCACCCCTCCTCTCTCTCTCTCTCTCTCCGGTTTGTGTGTGTAAAAGTTGCTGATGCTGTGGGGAGAATATGCAACTCTGAATCCAGGGAAATAGTGAAGGCTTATTTGTTACAGATAGGTCAAGAGAGAGATGATAAATAAACTTTTCTGACATACATACTGTAAAGAACTGATTTCTGAGAATGATGTGACAACTTACCCCAGTCTGCCTTTTACCATAAAAGCAATTTAAAACTCCCAGTGGAAAGGCTGGTCTCTACTCACATTACCAAATGTTTTTTCCCCCAAATCAATTCATAGTGAAGCCCATATGATATCATGCATGACTTCACCGGTCTGGGGAATTCATAGTCCAGTAACAGCATTAGTGTTTATCCCACATCTCTCATCTCAGGTTAAAAGGCTCCTGGCCTGCACTAAGAAACGAGATAGACCCTGAGTTTGAGGTGCCGTGACCAGAGCAGACTCTGTTTCAAATAGATATGCCCGGCTATGTGAGAAGAGCTGGACAGAAACCGCATAAAGACCTCTAGCCCGCTTTGAGATATGTGACGCTTTGATGCTCTTCTATTTCTTGTCAATCCAGTGGCCTGAAAAGAAAGTCATTTCTCTGTGAGCGTCGTTTTCAAATGCTTGTTAGCTAGATCAAGCTGCTTTGCGATAATCTTTGTTAATTACTTCTGAGTGAGTGTTCCAGAAGAGGATGAGAAAACATTCATCAGGAGAAATTCGATTAAAGGGATAGTTCACCCTAAAATGAACATTTACTGACAATGTACTCACCCTCCGGCCGGACAGGATGTAAAGGAGTTTGTTTTTTCCCTCTGAACAGATTTGGAGGAATTGAGCATTACATCACTTGCTCACCAATGGATCCTTTGGAGTGAATGGGTGCCAAACAGCTGATAAAAACATATTAATATTTCACAAATAATCCACACCAGTCCATCAGTTAATGTTTTGTGAAGTGACAATCCATCCAGTTGTTTGGACTCATTCTGACGGCACCCATTCACTGCAGAGCATCCATTGGTGACGCAATGCTAAATCAGTTGTGATGAAGGTGTTTGAGTTGCTTTAGAAAAAACTGTCATCATTTAGTCACTTTCAAATAATTTATTCTGCGCAACAAATAAATGATCTTCAATAATAATAATAATTTTTTTGTACAATGAAAGTGTTTGGGAGTAATAAAGGGCTTTTTTGGAGGTCTAAACCTTTATGTCTGCAATCGACTGACTGACACTCTATAGAGGGGTGCCATCCCTTCCTTTCCTTGAGAAAATCTTAATTAGATCCGAGGAGGTCTAAGGATTATCTGTGATTTTCCACGCTGTCTCCATTTCCCTGCCATCTATCAGCCGGGTTGCTGTAATTCCACACTGAAATGCCACCAAACGAGCAAATCCACAATACGCTTAGTTTACTTAGGAAGTGCTGAAACAGGTACTCTGCAGCTAATGCGGTGTAGAAAGGTCCTTGGGGAAGGGAAACTCGTTTTTTAGTTTTCAGCACCTTTGGAGCATTTCCCAGGAACAATTAAAGTCATGAAATGGCATTTGCAACCCATTTTTGCTGCAGTAAGGTGATGCATTTTCAAGAGAAACACGATATATAATGAGACTAGGACTAGGGAACTGATAATAAAAAGGTAAGGGTTACATACTGTACCAGCACTGCTTAGTTCAATCTATTGTTGTTTGCTATTTTTGGAGCAACAACTGTTTAATCATTGGCAAGATTTTAGAAAGGCTGCATTACCTACAACCATTGCCTAAAACACGGACAACTTTTTGGCTAGGTTGAAATGATTTCCTATGGTTTCTTTGAAAAAGTGCCTTTAACACCAGCATTCTCTATTTATTCTGTCTTCTTTTCTTTTTATTGATTTAAAAAATGGCTCTCTAACACAAGCATTCTCTATTTATTTTTCTCTTCTTTTGACTTGTTTTATTTTTTATTAAAAATGGACCCTCTAACACAAGCATTCCCTATTCTTTTTCTATTCTATCAGCTTGTTTTCTTTTTATTTATTATTAAAAAACCCTTTCTATGTGTACTGCATTAGTCTTGTTACAGCACTTACATTTTTTTCTGTTGGATTTGATTGCTTCTATTGTTCTCATTTGTGTGTCGCTTTGAATAAAAACGTCTGCTAAATGACTAAATATAAATGTAACAAAAATACAAATATATATATGCTATAAATTGAATATGCATGCCTTTTTCAGTATATGTTTTGCTGATGCATCATCCTTATGAACATTCATGTGTACTGAAGTACATTTCTATTTGTGACCTTGGGCCACAAAATCAGTAATAAGGTTCTTTTTTTTTTTTTTTTTTTTTTTAAATCGCTATCAATATTTAAGACAATATTTGGCTGAGATACAACTATTTGAAAATACTGAATCTGAGGGAAAAAAAATCAATATATATATATCGCTTTTAAAGTTGCCTGAATGAATTCCTCAGCAATGCATATTACTAATCAACAATTAAGTTTTGATATATTAACAGCAAGAAACGTACAAAATATCTTCTTGAAACATGATTAATATCCAAATAATTTTTGTCATAAAAGAAAAATCTAAAATTTGGCCCATACAATGCATTGTTTTTCTATTGCTACTTATGACAAAAATTTCAAAGCATGACATCAATATACAAATTTCAGCATGACATCAATTTTGACGTCATGTTCACTTCAAAGCACACAAACAGGCGTTTGACACCCGTGCACCACATGTGTGCATGTCATTCATTGCATTAGACAGCCCACAAATGCTCTTAGTCACCATTAATAATAGCTAACAAATGCTCATTGGGTTCATTTGTGCTTTTTAACTTAGTGTGTGTGAGTGTTTCACGGAGGAGAACGGGGCCCACACACAGCGAGGATTCACTTGAGCCCTCCCACGCGCTCTCTAAACCATCCTATACGCCGTCAGGAGCCAAGATTGTGTGAGTGGAGCTCCCATGTGGCTTCACATTTCATTTACAAGGCATTCGCCTCTATTTTTTGCATGTCATTCGGTCTCTTCTGGCAAGCACAGGTGTGCAGACACAGAAAATGATGAAGTTATATTAAAAACACAACTCATAATGCTGCCTAACACCAATATATAATATTTGTATATATAATATTGATTTAGCCATCACCCCCCACACCTCGTAATATCACAGTCTCTTTGTCCTCATGGTGTCTTCGGCTTCCTCCTTTTCTTTCTTTTCATCTGGTGGCTCGTGGTCTTTGATGACGGCGAGGGGCTGGCGGTAGAACCCAGGGGAGCGGCGGTCAAACTCACAGCCCATGTTCTCTCTCCGCTCCGTAATCCACAGGCTAAGCGATCCAGAGCATGGAGATCTGTTAATAATAGATCACACGACAGAATGAGAGTGTGCAGCACATATGGAACTGAGGGGGATCTGAGATAAACAACCATGGCAAATTAGAAGTTAAATGATAATACAAATGAAATGGCTTGCATTTCCAATTGAGTCACATGCACAAAAGAGTCAAGTCACTTTTATTATAGAGTGCTTTTTATAACACAGATCATTTAAAAAGCAGCTTTAATAAACGGGAAAATAAAAACAAATTCCGAAGGCTTCTTCAAATATGAGAGAAATTCAGCTGTTTAGCAGCTATAAAAAAAGACATTAATTAATTATTTAGTGTAAAATTCATTAATTATGAAAGGAGTTCATAGGCACAGCTTCATCTCATGAGAAAAATTGATCTGAGAGGCTTCTTTGGGAGACTGGGGCTAGTTGTCACACTTTTTACCTCAGTGAATATTCAAGTCTTGAAACCAAAAAAGAAAGAAATAAAATAAAATTTTGTGACAAATGGTTCTTATCACAATATCTGTTGTTTATTTAAAAATCATTGCACAGCATATATGTTTATAAAATATACATAATCAAAATCACACATACACGGTATATATATATATATAACTTGCCTTAATGTATGCAAGTTTCACTTATTGACTAAATAACTATGACAAAATTATAAAATCCATCTGTTATAGTCAACTATTTCTTGCATGCTTTTTTTAACTTCCTAACCCAACAACTCCTACAAAACTTGATGGTGTTCTAACTTCACTTCATAAACACGATCATAATTTGACTCTTTATTTACACTAGGTTTATAAAGCAAGTTAAACCACTCACTTGCAGACAAAGACCTTGTGAAAATGTGACAACTAGCCCCGGTTATGAGAGAGGTTAATATAACATAAAAGACAACATATTTCCAATGCATAATTATGAGTCAGCTTAACTCTATTCGATTAAACATGCTTATAAAGAAGTGATTTTTCAGCAGGTTCATGCAGCAGGTCGGATCCATAATTAACCTGCAGTGATCCTGACTTAATTACTGTCACCTGATGAGCAATTAACTTCCTCTTTAAACGTTTACAAGGCGCAAACTCGCTCTTTCTTTTCCTTTGCTGTCCTAGAAGCAGCCCTCAGGTTTATTTCTGGTGAGAATATGCAACTAATTTCTGATCATTTCACTTCGTTAAATTGGTTAGTGAACGTTTACTGTATGTGCCTTTCAGTTTTCTGCTTTTGTTTCAAAATGAGCAAAACAGAGAAACCTTTATCCACTCTTTGGGGTAAGATGTTACACCTTTCGCGTCTCCAAGTGAAATATAATTCAAACGTACTATTGTTCTGTATTAAATCGCTCGTTGTTTCAGGTTGTGAACTCAGTGACTCTAATAAAGAAGAGTCCTTTAAGACCGATGATACGAGCCATCAACACCAGCTAGCACTGAGAACGGTTGGTTCAGTGACTGTCGAGGTAAACGAGACGTTTAATCTGTATTTATCACATTTAACCCGTTAATATTTGATTTTAAGATGTGTCTGGGTCACACCGCCAAAGACGAGTTCAATATTGTCGAGTTGGTAACTGGTGAGGGAAACAGCAGCGCGAAAGCGGTTCCCATAGCAACACTGCACGCTAAATCTATGCCTACGGTAAGAAACTTTTTGTTTTTATGTAGACAATCTGTAATATAAATATTAAAACTTGATGTTTATATACACATTACTGTATTTTATCTAACCTTGACTCCGTACTATCGCTACTTCGATTTGCTTACATACGCTAGCTAAAAAAAATACCCACAATGCCCCACTAAATTTCACTTTTACTAAAAACAGATTTTAAAGCCCACTGTTTTGCTTCAGGTCTCATTTTTAGTGGGAGGTGTTTAACCCTCTGGTGCATTTCGATTTTAAAGACTTTAGGGAAAATTTGTTTGAAAGTTTTAGTTGTATTGAAATGTGTGCTTGGAAAAAACGAGGCAAAAAGCTTACTAAAAGTTCACTCTTGTGATCTCAACCTCCAAGAAAAAACTGTGCTCCACATCTGTTTCCACTGGGACTTTATTTTTGTTTTCAGGTGTATGCTCACGTGGTTAACTGGTAATCACAACTATTCCATAAGTACTACAATAAAATCCTAAAATATTGAGCATTATTGAACTAGAATATAGCATTTTATTTTTTTCCTTAAAATAAAATAACCACCGTCCAAGCAGCACCAGTGGGTTGAGTGTTTGTCAAACTATTTTATGGAATCTTACTCCGTATAGAGCTAGTCACCTTTTACCTCCACTAGTCTCTACTTCAAGAGAACTTATTCTCCATTAGGTTAACCTGTCTGGATTGGATCTTCATCCACCCGTGACCTTTCGCCTGAAGCACGGTTCTGGGCCGGTGTATGTCGGAGCGGAACACGTGGCCCGTGAGTGGTCATTTCAGATCTATTTTTAGCTGCTGTCCTGTGGGTGCTGTTTAAGTCGATGGGTTTTGTGCCAAAATCTCTCCCAGTGGAGGAGTACTCTGATGATGAAGAGCTGGATGAAGAGATGGATGAGGAGGTAGAAGAGGAGGAAGATATTGAAGAATCACCTGTTAAGAAAGTCACAAAAAATGGTGCTGGCAAAGTAAGGCCTTGTTTTGTACGTCACGCGTTGTTTAAATTTTAAACTCGTTTTAATTCCCAATGCTCCCTTTTATCTTCAAAGAGAAAGAAGCCAGAAAAGGGAGAGGATGAGTAAGTCAAACCTAACATTTAATTGAGTTTCTATTTGTCTCGCATTAGTTTCTCAAAGCAAACTAATCAAGAGTTTTGTAAATGCAGGGAAGCCTCAGATGGTGAAAATCCACCTAAAAAGGTACTTTTTCATCCTTGAAGGTGTTTTTTAAAAGTGGCGCACAAATTTAATAACGTTTCTTTCAGGGTAAAGGAAGGGGACGGAAGGCAAAGGTGTGACCAGGCAAGGACCTGTAGATGACATACAAATTTTGATCATGTAGCGTCTCAAGCATTGATCATGTTCTCTTATTGCAGATGTGGATGGGAAGTAGCGTGTTCCCAGAAGGCCGCTGCTGGACATTTGAGTTGAGAGTTCAGATTTTTCACCATGGTCTCGTTGTTACGCTTTGTCAATAAAACCGTTGGAGGGGAAAGCAAACTGGTCTTTATTTATTTTATTTTTTTTGTCTGTGGAAGAAAGTGACTGCGTTGGCACAAATGTCTGCAGCTGTCATCTTAATGCAAGACAACCACCTATTTAAAATCCGAGGAACTACATTTATAGTGATTAACCCAGGGTAAAGGTTAAGAAAAGTCTTCCTGTGGTAAAATAACTCTAATATGCTGCTTTCAGTAAGTAGCTCTTTCATGTATTGGATCTTAACTACAAGTTAAACTCAATTTTTGTCACTTGTGGAACTGTAAGGACCACACTGAATGACTTTACAGTTAAAGTAGTGTTGGTTTTTTTTTTTTTTTTTGTTTTTTTTTTTAAGCAGAAGAGCTTTGGAAAACCTTTTTAAACCTTTAAAATTGGTCTCTTTTTATTTTCAGTCCCTCATTGTAACGTTAAGGAGAACTAATAAAAAATATTTTTTTGCGATGGCCAACATTTATGCTGCAATTTAGTGCAACTAAACCTGGAATATTCCTTTAGCCCGTTTGTGCTTTGTTTTCTTTTGCAAATTAGGTACAAACTATCATCTTTACTGTTCCTAGGCAAATAAGTGTAGTTAATGATTCGATTGCAGAGACTGACCTGGTTTCTGCAATCGAATCAATTATTGCGGAGAGCCTCTGCTTCGTAAAACTGCTCTATTTCAGTTTTTCTCTGTGAATGTAATGCTGCGCCTCTCCTTTGAAAGGTCGACACAAATACCAATGATTCTGCTTGACGTTTTTATTTACATCTGTTGGAGTTCAACAAATTTGCAATGACTGCTGAGAGAGTACGCGAGCGCTCGCTGGTCAAGATTCATTTTCCTGACCTGAAGCACCCGCGGGTATCAGCACAGCGCGAATAAAGGGCATGTTTACAGTGAGAATTTAGGAATTTCATGCGTTCACGTTTACATCTTTGTGTACAAACAGTGCTCAAAATAAATTCTCAGTGTATTTGTGCTTCCAGTTAAATGTGCCTCAATGCATTCTGGACAGAGTCGATTCTCCATGTCTTCATCTATCCTGTCAGGGGAAAGAAAAAAGAGTGACTTAGTGATTCGCATCTGTTCAAAAGT
>JAUMHP010000002.1:1957543-1984680 GCA_032361065.1 Enteromius trimaculatus | reverse complement strand
GTGATGTGAGGGTTGGGTATTTTTTCAACCCGTATGTCTCACTTTTATGAAATTATTTGGCCCGCCCCACACTACTGTATCTATTTTTACAAACCGCCTCGCCCTGCCCCGCGACCATTAAATAGACATACTAGACATTGGAATTCAAACGAAAACAGCCTTTATTTCAGCCTGAAAGTGCTTGGAAACAACATTATGAATATGAACGATAATTCAGGTCATATTAATCACAAGATAACCTACAGTTTATAGCCTACGCTAAATAACCACTGACATTTTTTTTTTCATTTATCAGACGGAAACGTTCGTTTAGCGTTTTTCCGTTCGCTGTGCAAAAAAAGAAAGGCATCCACTGTACCGGGGTTTAATCTGTGTCGCCTGGACTCCAGCACCGGCCAGCAGAGCTGAATGTGCGCTCGTGGCTGGCAGTGGTTGCAGCTCGGCACTTTCGTGACTTGTCACGTGGCGTAACCTTATCAAAGAACTTAATAAAATATGAACATAGATATCCCAAATATTTAATTTTGTTTTTAATGACCCGCCCCAACCGTGTTACCCACTGGGCGCGGGTTATGAGACGACCCGCGCATCACTAATATATACAGACATACACACACACACATTTATTAACATTTAGTTTGTGTTTTTTCTTGCAATTGTGATTTCACATCTTGCAATTCTCAATCCATATATTTGAACTTTTCTCAGATTTGAAATTCTGAGTTTATATTTTGCATTTCATACTTTTCATTCTTTTGTCTCAAATTTTTTTCTAATGATTGCCAGAATACTCAGATTTCTGACTTTTCCTTATCTCGCAATTCTGAAATTTTATCAGCCACTTCTGACATGTTTTCTGATAAGTTTCAATCTGGCAATTGTTGCATTGTTTCCACCACAATGTGTGACCCTGATCCACAAAAACAGTATTAAGTCGCTGGGCTATATTTGTTGCAATAGCCAAAAATACACTGTATGGGTCAAAAATGATTTTTCTTTTATGCCAAATATCATTAATGATATTAAGCAATTATTATGTTCCATGAAGATATTTTGTAAACTTCTTACCGTAAATATATCATAACTTCATTTGGATGATTTTCTCAATATTTTTCGCACCCTCAAACTCAGATTTTCAAATAGTTGCATCTCAGCCAAATATTGTCTTATTTGAAATGTACAGTCTCAGACTACATGTTCCCAGTCAACCGTTCGGGGCCTTACTGAGTCCTCAAGAGAGAAGTGTTCTGTGTTGTCCTAATTGGTTATGCTAAGAATGCGATTTGGCTTTGAGAAAATTGGGTAGATAAAGAAAAGACTGAGAGATATAAGAGGGCAAAAACACAGAGGAAAGCGATAGACCGAGAGAGAGATAAAGAGAGAGAGAGTGAGTGCATTGGCGTCACTGCTCGTAAGGCCTTGATGTGAGTCACTCTTGTTTACCTGCGTCAGATGCAGCAGTGTTCCATCTCCTGAGAACCTCGAGACCCTCAAACCTTCCCAAGTCTCTCCCTCTGCCATTACTGTTGTTCCTCTTCTCTAATATCCTACATTGTCTCTAATCAGCCCTTTTCCCGCATCTATTATTCCCCTCTCTCCATCCATTAAATATCTCTCTGTAATCACGCCTACTCTGCATCCCTTGCAGAAGAGCAACAGCAAACAGCCAACGTCAATTTTGCCAAACATTCCAGGAGATCAATAAAGAGGGAATGCCAGCAATGCGAGTAACGTTTGATCTACATCACAGCTTGGTCGCGCCAAGAACCGCCCACTGTAACAGAAACAGCCATCTGATTAACATGTCAACTGACCAATCACAGCTAGGCTGCAGGTTCTGATGCACAAAATGTTCACAAAAATGTTTAGGGCATAAGATAACATGTAAGAAAGGCTAACTCTGATCTTGATTTAATCTCTTTTTTATGACAAAGACAGACAGTTATTGTCAAAGTAAATCTGAAATCAATGATTCAACAATAATAATCTAGAACAATATAAAATGTCAAGATTATTTTAAAACAGCACAAAAGACTCCACAAATGACTGTAATCTGATCCTGAGGATTTTAAAATGTAATATACATTTAATCAATTGATTAATCGCATCCAATATAAAAATGTGTACTGTGTCTATATATAATGTATATGTGACCCTGGACCACAAAACCAGTCTTAAGTCGCTGGGGTATATTTGTAGCAATAGCCAAAAATACATTGCATGGGTCAATATTATTGATTTTTCTTTTTTTGCCAAAAATCCTTATGATAGTCAATTTCTTATCGAAAATATATTAAAGCTTAATTTTTGATGAGTAATATGCATTGATAAGATCTTCATTTGGGAACTTTAAATGTGATTTTTTTCAGCATTTAGATTTTTCTGTACCCTCAGATTCCAGATATTCATATAGTTGTATCTCGGTTGAATATTGCCCTATCCGTCCCAATCATATGTCAATGGGAAGTATATTTATTCAGCTTCCAGATCTTGTATATATCTTAATTTTGGAAAATTAACATGATGGTTTTGTTGTCCAGGGTCACATTTATAAATACAAATGCATGAATGTATATATTTAAGAAAAACGTGTTTATCTATTAAATATATTTATATACAATAGAAAAATCTAATAATATAAATACAGAAATGTATATACATGTAACTGTTTTTTATATATACTGAATGTATGTGTATTTATATATACAAAATAAACAGTATACATGAATATATTATGTAAACTAAATGTTTCTTTTGGATCATTTGACAGCACTACTAATTACAAATATTTAAAGTGCCCCTATTATGGATTTTTGAGCATTAAAAGCTCACAAACATTGATTAAATTAAATCGACCAATCAACTTGATTGAAACAATGAATCATTGAACAAAAAAAAGAATGCATATTATAAAGAAAAAGAAAGTGTTTTTGACCTTGCATGCAAGTCAACCTGTTGTTTGTGACTCCCAAACCCAAAATATGAACCTTTTATAACCCATAATAGGGGCACTTGAGTTTTTGGGATCAGATATTGAGGCACCATTCTGCATAATGATGCACCAATAAAAACCTGTGCAACTTGAGTCTTAACAACTGCAAAGGCGACCAATCACAACAGAGCATGGTTTTGAGAAAGCAACTGCCACCTGCAATGCGCCTTCGACAGTCTATGAACCATTTTTGGCAGTTTGTGTACGTTCCATCTGCAGCTTTGACTAGAGTGACACCTCAGAAACAATATGAAAACTTTTCAACAGATTCATGATGTCTCACAGGTTACCTGTTGGGTCAGAGTGTCCCAGGGTCCCTGCTGTAGTCTCTGTCTATAGTTCGGATGAACATTGCTCCACACCTCCTCGAGAGACAGGGGTCGCCCATCTGCGATGGAAAATGACTTTTTCTGATTACAGAGCGTTTGAGCGATCACTTTCAAATGGATCGCGCATGCATGCGCGTATTTGTTAACTTGCTCAATAACAGCTCCGAAAATGTTTACATGGCGGCTATTAATGTATTTGCAGCACAAAGTCAAACTTTGTTGAGCACAGATGCAAGTCGCCGCGCTGTCTGCTTTCTCAAAACTCAAACACTCCTGTCGAGATGGGATCTCAGTGTAAATGTTGAGTCTGTTTTTGCAGCGCACATAAAACCAGACTTTGAGAAAGCAGAACACCGAGGGTTTTGAAATACACACACACTGATAAGGGAAGCAGACAGCATATAAACAAGGCCGTGCGGTTTAATGATAGAAATGCAGTGAGGGAGAATGTCGTGTACCTAACGTGGAGGCTCTGAAATAGAGGACGGGGATCTGATAGCTGCAAGAATACAGAACGTGGTATTCATAGCGCAGCACAGCGTGATTTTCACATACTGCCTGAACTCCAGCCGTTTCATCCTCAACGTTTACCTAGAAAACAAGACAGAGAGAAACGGGTAGAAAGTGGGTGAAAGAGAGAAACTCACGCCATTCAATGTCAAAAATACAGACATATATGCAACCAAAAAATGCTATAAATGATTTTCAAGATACATTCGGAGACAACATATTGAATTTGAGAATTAATTCACTCAAAAATGAATATCCTATCATCCCTTACTATCCTGTTGTTCTAAACGCTTATGAATTATTACAATCCAAAGAAATCAAAAACATTTATTCGAAGATTTTCACTTCTCATTGTTGTACTTCTCAAAGTCTGGGACAGTAAGATTTATTTTCTTTCAAAGAAATAAACATTTTAATTCAGCAAAAATGCATATTAATTGATGAAAAGTGACAGTAAAGACATATATAATGTTACTGAAAAAAAGTTTTTGTTTTTATTAAGAATTAAGCACAAATGTTTTCAACACTGATAATGAGAATATATCAGCATATTAGAATCATTGATTCAGCAATGATGCTGATTCAGCTTTGCATCACACAAATTAATTTGACTTTCTTTTCAAAAGTACTGATCCCAAATCTTTGAAAGGACATTCAAGCTGTAAAATTAAGATAATAATAATATTAATAATAAATTAAATAAATACTTTCACGATTTAAAGAATAGTTCAAGTAAGTTTTGCTCAAACACATTTCCATCTTCGGAATTCCATGTTTAATTCTGTGTTAATTGCCATTTCTTTGTAATTAAAGGAATAGTTCAACCAAAAATAAAAATTATGCCATATTTTACTCTATTTGAACCACCCTAGGTGTATATGACTTTTATTTCCAGATAAATACAGTCAGAGGCTTTTTTTAACATGTTATTTATCCTGGCTCTGCGAAGCTTGGTAATGTGGGTGGATAGTGCCCGTTATTTTGAAGCTCCGTAAACTGCATATATCCGCAAGTACCGCAACGTAAAACTAACCTATACGCCTTCAGAAGAAGATTGATGGGCAAAAATATTTCTCGTCCCCGAGAGCGAGTCTTGGCTGACCTCTGACTTGACGTATGACGCAGCTTACATCACATGTCAAGTCAGCCACCATCCACCAACAAAAAAAAAAAAATACTGTCATACACACCTACGATGGCTTAGGGTTGAGAAAAATATCCCGTAATTTTCATTTATGGGTGAAGAAATGGCAATTAACACAGAATTAAGTGAAAGTTTTGATAATAACATAGTTTCGGGAGGATCACTGGACGAAGTAATCACGGCTGGCACCGCATCACCTAATCAATCACCTCGTTTACGATCGCCAATCATATTCCTCCTTTCTACTATAAACAAACCAGTTTCCCTTTCTTTCGCATTTCGATTTCATGCACCCCTCCTCCTCCCCCTCTCCTCCTAGCTCCACGTCTTCCTCCAAGGGGCATGCGAAGATCGCGCCGGACACCGAACCACGAAACCCCGCTTAGGGTTCAAGCCGCTAGGGTTCGGAGTCTGACAATTCTCCCGGCTCGCTCCCTGGACAGCACGCCAAATTTGCTTTATTCACTAATGAGGAAGCGTGAACTCATGAAACATGGAATTCCGAAGAAGAAAGATACAACTTAAAGCGCTTTCATGCTGTTTTTATTTTTAGAGCTCCATCTCTGTAAACTATCAGAATACTCACAAGAGCAGCCAGCACATTCTCCTAAACCTCTGCTTTTGTGCTCATAAAGAACTAAAATCATGGAGGTTGAGAACGCTTCAATGAACACATTTCCATTTTATTCATATACAACAGATATGAAATCTCGCCACATAAATGCTAATTCGGTTTACACCGCTTCAATGATCTTCTACAAGAAAAGAAAGTGGCTTTCCACATGCAAGAAGTCATGTATGGAGCCATATCACGAATCTGATCCATGATACGTGTGCAGACTTGCCATTAACTCTGAGCCGTGATACCAAACCCAAAACCAGCGACATACGCAAGTGATTCATCGAGCAGCATGTGACTTCATTCTTCTCATAACTTGACTGATGAAAACGAGATCTCCTCAACAGTCCGTGCGGGCAACAACATGTGTTTACCTTTTCGCTTTCCCCCTGCATCCTTCATTCAGAGGATGTTGTTGACATGTTGAGGGAGTTTGTACACTCCCCCCCTTTGTGTTGTGGAGCATGAGTAATGGCATCATGCACAGGACCCTCGAGCGGGTCCACATGCACAAATGTTGTGCAGACTGTTTATCAAGGTTACCTCTCTTCTAGGCGGCGCGCACTGGATTTTCCCGCTCTTTCTCGACCTGCAACCCCTGGTGATTAATTGGCTGTCAGAATGTGGAATAAAGGTTTAGGGCGCTGCAACTTGCACAAGCACAGATAAACAGGAAGGGATGCCGTCATACTTGGGAGGAGTATTACTGAGCCATTACAACCATTACTGAGGAGTAACTAGAACCAGCAGCAACACAGCTAACTTACTGTAACTACATTATGTAGACATCACAGACTACACCGCAGTGTAGCTTCACCACTAACAAGCTACTTTTATTGAGCAGCGAGCAGAAGGCAATGTTGCTGTTTTATGTAACAATTTGGAAAGTCATATTTGTTTTAGTAAATCTGTTAAATTGGACAGTTGTAAAGATTATATAAATCAACCAAATTTAAAAGGGAACAATTTACTGATTGTTGGCGCAGGATTTTGCATGAAACCTTTAGCGTTGTATGCCATGTTATTGAAAAATACAGCTTTTATTAGAGTATACATAATATAATCTCATTGTATTTTTTATACTATCATCATCATCACTACTGCAAACATGATAATATTATTTTTATATGTGAAGTATGATTTAAGTTCTACATTGAAGTTCTACATTGTATATGGGTGAAATATTTAAAAAATAACAACGACAAAGAAAACAATAATAATGTGTGTTTGAGATCATTGTCATGCTGAAAGACCCAGCCATCCTTGCTGATGGAAGGAGGTTTTCACTCAAAATCTCACGATACATGGCCCCATTCATTCTTTCATTTACACGGGTCAGTCGTCTTGGTCCCTTTGCAGAAAATCAGCCTCAAAGCATGATGTTTCCGTCCTCATGCTTCACAGCAGGTATAGTGTTCTTTGGACGCAACTCAGCACTCTTTTTCCTTCAAACACGCCGAGTTGAGTTATTACCAAAAAGTTCTATTTTGGTTTCAGCTGACCATATGACATTCTCCCAATCCTCTTCTGGATCATCTAAATGCTCTCTAGCAAACTTCAGACGGGTCTGGACATGTACTGGTTTAAGCAGGGGATACATATGACGCTGCAGGATTTCCTGGAGTCCCTGGCGGCGCAGTGTGTTACTGATGCCTTTGTTACTTTGGTCCCAGGTCATTCACTAGGTCCCCCGTGCGGATCTGGGATTTTTGCTAACAGTTCTTGTGATCATTTTGACCCCACAAGGTGAGATCTTGCACGGAGCCCCAGATCGAGGGAGCTTTTCTAATCATTTTTTATTTCAATTTTCTAATAATTAAACAATAATTTGCTCCCACAGTTGATTTCTTCACACCAAGCTGCTTACCTATTGCTGATTCAGTCTTCCTAGCCTGGTGCAGGTCTACAAGTTTGTTAAACAGAGGAGCCTCTTAAAGAAGAAGTTACAGGTCTGTGAGAGCCAGAAATCTTGCTTGTTTGTAGCTGACCAAATACTTAAGGAATTTACCAGTTAATTCATTCAAAATGCGACAATGTGATTTTCTGGGTTTCTTTTCCTCATTTTGTGTCTCATAGTTGAGGCATACCTATGATGAAAATTACAGGCCTCTCTCATCTTTTTAAGTGGGAGAACTTGCACAATTGGTGGCTGACTAAATATTTTTATATATTTTTATATATGTATATGTAAACTTATAAATAAAACAATTTTAATTTAAATATTTAAATAATTTAAATTTAGTTTAATTAATTAATAACAGTAAATTAAATTGAAGCTATATGGGGTGAAATAAATATGATACATTTTATTATTAGTAGTAGTAAATAATAATTATTATTTTTCTTATTGTTATTATTCTTGATAATAATAATACTGTTGTTATTATTATTTTTACCAACACACTATAACATATTATAGTAGTTGTTGTTATTACTACCAATAATATACAGTGTACTGCTACCAATAATAATATATTAATATATTATTGTTACCAAATATTATTATTATTATTATTATTATTATATAATTTATGCAATAAAGAGGGCAATATATTTTATTCAAAATATGTTAAAAAAAACGAATTAAAACATTTTAATAGTTATAATAATAATAATAATACTATATTGTTTTATAAACACATTATAAATAATTATAAATACATAGAGTCATAAATAACTCTACCAATAATAAATATTATAAAAATATTCAAGGTCAGATTAATAATACACTGAAGCAACATACGAGTGCAATGTCTCTCTCTCTCTCTCTCTCTCTCTCTCTCTCTCTCTCTCTCTCTATTATATATATATATATATATATATATATAAATAAATAATAAAAAGTGATAATTACTAGAATTACACTAATATATTTTATATACATTTAAACGATATTGCCCCCATCAGTGTAGTTAGCTTTTGTTATTAGTTTGTAGGCTTCTACTTCACAAAAGAACAGCTTGATTGTAATAGAACTACTTCATAATAATACTTTTTCATAATTTTAAGAAGTCCTAAATTAGCACTCCTAAATGGCACCTGTGATGTGATTTCTGTCACACGGTGGAGGCTTTGAGACTCTATGACATCACTATTGCCTTTTGCGGCCCACACTGATACGTGCAGGTTTAATTAGCGATAGTGTTTGAGCGACAAGTTGGATCAGCAGCGGCGGTGGCTGGATCCCTGGCAGCTTCAATGCAGGCTCAAGGACTGTTCATGCATCCATGCCTCCACCGATAACATCTCCACCCTCCCATACAAGCGCAGTCTACTACTGTTTCACATCCGACGTCTGTCAGGAATGAAAAGGTTTGGAAAGAGGGAAGGCAGGTCAAATAAACAATGACGTCATGCTTTTTCCAAACAGTACGGGCGCTGAAAGGTAAAATATCTCACCTAGAGGCTGTAAGATAAAGTGTGGGATGATGAGTTAAAAGAGAGCGCAAACATGCCAGCAGAAAACGAATTAAATTTCGGGTCCGCCGTGGCAGGAACTCGTTTTGCAAAACGAATATTCACAGCTCTCATTCAACCTTTGCATAACTGACTCTTCGACTGCATTTGGAATTCAAATAAAGGACAAAAGTTCAGCTGCTGATCGTGCACCGCTTAAAAATTTCAAAAGGTCAAGTTCAAAAAGGGGCGTTTATTAACTCTCAAATGTGTTTCTAGCAACAACTTCTGGCATCCGCCGCCATTTGTTGTCATTCAAATGCTGCCGTGTTTACGTTCAAGCAGGTGTACAGACGTAACGGTGCAATCTCTAAACGAAGGCACCTGTTCAACTCCATAAACACGCCAGCAAAGCAAAGGGCTGCGTGGCACGTTGCAATACACGCTTTAAATAGCATCGTCTAAAGAGATCTAACAGAGCCATGAGCTCAGGTATACACTTTATACGCGCTCCGTTTTTCACTGTCAAAAGGAAGATCAATACTGGACGCGCAACGGCAGAGAAGAAGATGTTCCCTTCGCTTACCTGAATACCAGCGCTTGGCTGGGTAATTTCAGAGGATGATGAAGGATGGGCTCTTTCATTAACCTAAATAAGCCCTAATTATGGGTTTAATTATCCTAGTAATTCCGTTTACATTCTTCGCACTTAAAGGATTAAAATACCTTTTGCTTCTGCATGCATCTCTTGGGGAACAAATAAAGACTGTTTCCTTAACTGTAGTTATATAGCAGCACTCTAGTGGTTAAGCGAGACCAAAAAAGAGCCTGTTCTAAAAAAGAAAAACAATGCTGGCTGCAAATACTAAAATGCATCTATTCATTTAGTCGTGACTTGCAAAAAAAAAAAAGAAGAAAGAAACTACTAATTTCTCAAAATCATTTAATAAATGTTGAAATAGATAAATCATTAAATACACAATTAAATAATTGAATATCTAAATAATATATTAATAATTAATATTTATAATATTATTTATTTAACCATTTATTTATGTATTTCAACATTTAGTGATTGATTTATTTACTTCATTAAATAATTAATAAATTATTTCGTCCGCATTTCAATTTCAAAGTTTTTTTCAAAAATTGATTTATTAACTTCATTAAATAATAAATTATTTTGTCCGCATTTACGTTGGTACGTAAATAAATAAATAAGAATGAATTCCATTGTTAATACCTGAGATGAATGAATGTATTTATTTATTTAATATGTATGTGTAGATTTTTTAAACAAATATGTGTGGAGAAAACCAGGCACTGCTCATCACCTGTCCAATACAGTCCCAACAGTGGAGCATGGTGGTGCAGCATCATGCTGTGGGAGTGTTTTTCAGCTGCAGGGACAGGACGACTGGTTACAATCGAGGGAAAGATGAATGCGGCCAAGAACAGGGATATCCTGGACCAAAACCTTCTCGAGAGTGCTCAGGACCTCAGACTGGGCCGAAGACAATGACCCTAAGCACAGTTGTTGTGGCTATACAACATCTCTGTGACTGTTCATGAATGCCCAGCTAGAGCCCTGACTTAAACCCAATTGAGCATCTCTGGAGAGACCTAAAAATAGCTGTCCACCAACGTTTAACATCCAACCTGACTGAACTGGAGAGGATCTGCAAGGAGGAATGGCAGAGGATCCCCAAATCCAGGTGTGAAAAACTTGTTGCATCTTTCCTGTAATCGATCAGAAGAGTGCTTCTACTAAACACTGAGCAAAGGGTCTGAATACTTAGGACCATGTGATATTTCAGTTTTGTTTTTTTTAATAAATCTGCAAAAATGTCAACAATTCTGTGTTTTCTGTCCATATGGGGTGTGTACATTAATGAGGAGAAAAATGAACTTAAATGATTTTAGCAAATGGCTGCAATTTAACGAAGAGTAAAAAATGTAAGGGGGTTTGAATACTTTCCGTACCCACTGTGTATTATAATGTGTACAAAGTGTGTGTGTGTGTAAATATAAGTATTTATATGTATATTTTATATTGTACACATTATAATATATATCATTACAAAAAAATAACTGTAGTGAGAGAATGAAAAACATTAAGCATGGAAGCAGTTAAGAAACACATTCTACTGCCTACAAACAAAGACGACACTATAAGGGCGGCTATTCTTGTTTACTGAAGTAACGACCCCTTCATGTACAGGTGCTCATAGACAAAGAGTAACATTGAGCACAGCTCCACAGGAGTCAGGTGTGTGGCATTGAAAGGGTTAACCCTGATAGATTTTTGTTGAGTGAGGCATTTATTCACTCCCTAAAAGAATTCCACCGCTCAAAACAGGATGCCACAAAAAAGAAAAAAAACAGTCCTGGCTTCTCTAATCTTCCACAGATCTTTCTGGATTTTTTTTTCTTCCTTTCCACAACAATGGGGGAAAAAAGAGGCTTTCTTGTAGCCTGCAAGCTACTGCTTGCTGGAGAACAGTCTTTACCAAGGTCAAGTTTTCTAAATGTTCTTTTATGCAGGGCATGTCAGGTGACGTGTGCTGTGGCACGACTGCACGCAAGACTTTGAATGTTAGGGACTGAACAAAGGAGATGCTGATGTTGAGTTGGTATCACTGCAGACACAACTGGCCTTTTGCTCTATTAATAATTTATCAGCAGTTAATAAATTACACAACAATAGGCTCACATTTGACCTTAAAAGCAAAAAGTAAAAAAAAAAAAAAAAATTGCATAATGAGTTGCATAAACACAAGAACCTATTTTTTTCCATTTAAGCCGTTTCTTTTTCTACTTTAAATATACAACGAATACTACCTTAATTAATTAATTTTTCTATTTACATATCATGCTACACTATTTTTGAACAATATTTTTTGCTTGAGATTTATGCACATTTTCAAAAATGAATTTCACTGTCAAATAATTTCACTGGGACATTTTACAGTAAAACTGTTTTGTTTTACTGAAAATATACAACTTAAGATACTTCCATGATGAGTGTAATATAATGCACTCTTGTACAGACTACAGCAAATGCAGTACATATAAAAAGATAAATATCCTTAAATATTTCTTGCAAAGGACCAGCCTTAACCACAGAATACTGGATGAATTGCATTACAATCAGCTACTTAATAAAAACAAAAATTGCCTTCGAAAAGCAATGAAATATGGCACAATCTCCTTCATGAAAGGAGAAGGTGTTGAGTCTTCCCTAGTGTGTGTGAGCTGAATGTAAATATGCAAGAAGTCGAGTCATTTGCAATCAGCCGGAAGGGCTTACTAATGAAATGGGCTGAGAGTGGAGGTAAAGAAAAATCAGCCACAAGGCACAACCCCCATTTTGGAGGAGATCATTTAGACTGGTATACGAATCTAAATATTGTGCTGATACTACCTTTAAAGATTGTTTTTAATTTTTTCATTTATTTTTTTTCAAAATCAAGTGAACATACTCTTTAAAGTTTAAATGTGTCACACGCAAGGATTTTTCCCCAAACGGAGAATGCATATACAGTAGTGTGCAGACAAAGTTAAACAACTGAGTGTGCAAAACCCTGATGGACAAAAGAGCATAAACATCTTAACAGTCACATAAAATCGTACGCCAACATTAGCAAGTTTTTCCAAAACTAAACCGTCTGGGACGGTTATAAAGTGCAGGATTTAGTTAAAGTGTTTCCTTCAGGTAATTGATCCAGTATGTGGGGAAACACTTAGGTCAATCTTCATTTTTGGTGGCCTATTTTGTTTATAAATGGACCAGTGAGTTCTAGCATGAACCACTGTTGATTCAGAAACAATACACACTTTTATGACCAAAATGGGTAAAATGAAGTGCTGCGGCATGACTTGATCAAAGGTAAATTTTATTTAGTTAGTAGTAAATAAAGCGATACTCATCTTACCTGGATGTCATCTGCCGCCATGTATTCATCTTGCATGAAACACTCATGTTGTTTGCATAAAACACTTGGTTTTACAGGGATAAGGAGAGTCTTCTTCATGAAGCCTTCATCAGTGCCCTGAAACAAAGTACGAAAACTGTCACGGAAATGTCCGTCACATTTTACCAATAAAACAATTACATACATTACATTCTGATTCTAATATTTTGGTTATAGAAGTAGTTTGCACCAAAATGCACAGTTTGACCCTCAGGTCATCCAATAGACATGTTTATTGCATTGTTTTATTTTTTAATTTTTGCTTATCAATGGATCCTCTCCAGTGAATGGGTGCCATCAGTAAAAACATCACAATAATCCACAAGTAATCTACATCAGTCCAGTCCAGTCCATTAATTAACACCTTGTGAAATGGAAAGCTGCATATTTGTAAGACACAAATCCACTACTAAGACGTTTTTAACTTATATAATAGGAATAATAATAGCTTATTATCCATAATATTTATTTTTCCAGTAAAAAAATCTCATCTGAATCAGAAGAGAAATATGCTCACTTCAAGCACTGTTTCTAGGCAGAATTAGCTCAGAATCCTTCTAAAGAAAAATGTTAGTAGATTTTAATGACCACAGAGGATGGTCTTTTTCACTGGATGAAGTGTTATTATGGATTATTATGGGCTCACATTTTGCCCAGAAGCGACAGTTTCAAGTTAATACACCTTGATGGATTTGTTCTATAAGCACTCAGCTTTTAACATCACAAGACATTAACTAATGGACTAGATTATTTGTAGATTATTGGGATGTTGTTATCAGCTGTTTGGAATCTTGTTCTGACGGCACCCATTCACCGCAGAGCATCCATTGGTAGCGATGTAGTGCTAAATTTCTCCAAATCTGTTCTGATGAAGAAACAAACTCATCTACAATTTGAATGACTTGAGGGTAAGCGCATTTCAGCGTTTTTTTAACTTTGGATTCAAACAAAGCCTGTTTTTATGTTCCTCCGGTAACTTTGGACAATGTAAAGTAATGTCAGGTACGTTGTATTACGGTATTTATTATAGCAGTGAGAATCTAAAAAGCAGTGAGAAAATTGATTAATGTAACATTGTCATTAATGTCAAAACACCAAATAAATTTTCCTCATCTCCAAAATAAAAGTCTTTCTTTCTTGACATGTTCTGTGAGATTCAAACTCTTTTCTTTCATTCCGATCCCTGAGGAGAACAAGTAGGCCCAGACTTTGTGTAGTTACTCAAACTTTCACTTCACCTTGATCTGCTCCCAGCTCCAGCCATCCTGGATGGTCTCAGAGTGTTGGAGAAAGAGCTGACAGCAAAGCCGGAAGGTCCTTTCATCCAGGTAACACGATGCAGAGTTTCTCTCACCTGCCATCTAAGGGTAAGATTAAGCACATTTAAATAGGTAATCAATGAAGATCCCTTCAACATCAACACTGAATATTTTATAGTCAACTTGAAACACCATTTTAATTATTTTACTTCAGTAATGTGGTTTCCAGGAAAGAATATAGAATAAGATAATGTGATTTTTTCCATCGGGAGTTAACTGAACCAGGAAGGCATGGTTACTGGAAAAACATTTAAACTGTAATTTGTGTTAAGAAAGCAAACTTGTAAAATTCTCTTAATGCATCCAAATGCAGATTTGAAAAAGTCGAAACACAAATTCCATCACAACTTTAGGTTGCTGGATCGCAGCAACGACTCTGGCTTCAATTACTCAAGAGGAAACGGTTGATTCGCTAAGTGGCCCTTTCCTGCTCGTGCCTCTTTCACCCCTCTGAATGAACAAGCAGAAATGAGAAACATCAAACAAACCCATTTATTCACATCTTCACTGATCAGCCGGTTTAGTGAGCATCTACAACTCCAAACTAAATGGATGCAACATGGCTTGATTAATTACAGCATATGAAGCAATAAACAAAATGTGGATTACCAGTGTCTGCAGGTCTAGTCCAATTCTGACAAGTCGGGAAAGGAAAATGCTTTAAACGATGGTTAGTACGTACTGGGAATTGTAATTCAGATTGGATAAGCCACGTTTAATAAACTCACAATTATGAACTCAAGATTTTTTTTCTCTAGCCAGAAAGTTTGGGTATTATAATTATTATGATGACTATATGATTGGAGAAGTCCTGCAGACATGACCAGCAAGAAGTCATTTTCACAGAAGGGTCCAATTATGAGATTTTGAGTAAATATCATAAGGGTCGAAAAAATAAAAAAACAAGCATATGGTTAAATTGTCTTAAACATACTTTTTAGACTATAGTTTAAGGTTTTAGTAGGCCTAAATATTAGGAACTGTGAAGAACCATTATTGTGCAGCCAATTTTAGTCTCAAGAAACAGTAGAACAAAAGCATAAATATTATGGATATAAATACTTTATGGTTGTCGTTAGTTTGACTATAGCATGTATAGGAACGTATCTATACTACACACCTTCAAGAGATCGTTCAGCTAAAACTATGGATGTTAATGGTAATCATCAAGTGTTTGGTTACCAACATATTTCAAATGATCTTTTTTGGGCTGAACAGAATGAGTAAATGTTGGCGGAATTTTTTTTTTGGGGTGAATTTTCTCTTTAAAAAGGCATTTCATTAAATTCAGAACAATTTTAGGGTACGTTTTCACAATGTGCTAAAACTGTTATTGCTTTGTGTTTTTCACGAAATTCTACGCAAAGATGTAATAACGCACATACTAATATGCATGCATGCATGTCACCGTAAGCACAAATTTGCAGTTTATACTGAGACAAACAATGTTGTTATCAAAAAGCCCCACTCTTAAACTGCTTTATTTTCAAAAGTTTGCAATCTGACCCCCAAAATGGTTGTTTTGTAAATGAACGGTCAAAATGCACAATATTTATTTGTTTTTTGTTAAAAATAGTGTAGCTAGGAAACAGCACTGACTGTGTTCACACAGGTTTTCCACCGAATTGGTCAGGAAAACAGACCAACAAGTCAGTGTTGGACTGTTCAGCCTAACTAAAGCCACTAAATTATAGTATTTCCACTATTAAAACTATGAATTATATACTTAAAAACATGTTTTTTAAATATGCAGATGTCTATTAAATTTGGACAAGATGTATCCAAATGACACAAATCACACGAAACTTCCAAATATCATTATTTACATCCCAGCTATGACGACAGCCTCTTGAAACTTTATAGCCTGAGTCTGTTTAGCATGTTTTCAGGAAACACCCTTCACTGATATTGACATTACATAAAGCGTTATATGGCGCCTTAATGAAGCTGAGCTCAAATACTACAGCGCAGATCAACATAAAAAACGCAAGAACAGTTGGAGCATCAGCTTTTGTGGCGCTTAAAACAGTGCAGCACTCGAGAGCACCTATTTATAAAGTCAGCAGCAACGTTGCTGTGGTAACTGCACTACACGTTTTTTGACTTTGTTGTAATTTCTAAAACGCCGACTGCCTGACATGTCACATTGCTGCTGCATGACTCGGAGCTGTCATAAAGAACATCCACACCAGCGCAAACTGCTCTATCGCTCTGCCTTACCATGATCTCACACGGCTACTTCCGGGATCCTGAGAGCGGAGGGGGTGACCGGAACAGCCAATGTTATTCAGCACAGGCGGTTTCAAGCCGCCCAATTTAGAAAAAAAAGCACAGCGCAGACATTAGAGGACAGAGAGCAGTTAAAACATTCGCCAAAATAATATACACAACCGAAAAGAGACAAGATCATCGTCCACGACGAGTCACTTTCTACCATACTAAAGATTTGACGCATTTTATAGCAGCGTTTATATTTTAATTGATCATTTCTGGCCAAAACCACACTTTCTGATGATGCAGGGAATCCACATTTCGACCCATAGTGTATATTTTTAGAGACTTTTTTAGTAACAAGAGGGGAGATAATTAAACAAGGACCCTTAAGGTCTACCAGTGTCCTTATATGATCTTAGGTTAAAATATAACATTTTGAATATTACATTAACTGCCAGTACATTCACAGAAAAGGTATGGACTAGGTCTAGGCTACTTGTATTATTTTTAATATTTTACAGATTTATTGTCTGGAAAAATATGTATGATATGCTTTTAAAGTGTTTTTATTTGTTAAATAAACTAGAGAATGCTAACTAACTAAGTAGTTAAGAACCAGTAGCTATTTACAATAGTTATAGTTTAACAGTAGCATGTGTGGCCTACCTGACAAAGGTGGGGAAGCATTTTAGAAGTACTGTGCTGTATTTTGATCACAAAGACAAAGACAAGTCTTTATGAAGACAAACATTTCATTTTCTTTGCAATGTCATCCGATCGATGGATCATCCATAATAGGATGAAGAAAGTGCATTAGGAAATAAACAGGTAGGTAAATGGTCCATTTTGATTGAGTGTTTACTGTAATATTTACTGTGTTTATATGCGTAGAAATATTATGATTCTGTCAGATTTGTGTTGATGCAACTAGATTAAAATAAGTACAATATTCTGATTCTTATGTTAAATTTTGCTTAAAAATGTTGGGTCATTTATTTTTTTTTTTTTACTTAAACTCTTAACCAAACATTTATATTGTATGTTTTAAAGTATTTAGCCAGAATTTGGTATATTTGGTAAAAGTAGTAAAGGCTCTACTTTAGTTTGACATTGTGTAGAATCCATTTGTCTGGAAATTGTAAAGTAATGAGTTATTATATGCATTAAAAGCATGTTTCAACAAAGATAATCACAGAAGTAAAGATTAGACTTTGGATTGCACCAGTCATATATCCATTTCAGTAGTTTTTTCTGTCTAAACTGCTGTAGTTCCAACCATCAACTTTTTAGAAGATTAAACAAAAATTATGCAAAACCGCTGGATATCTCAATACTTCATGCAGAGATATGTAATTTTGCACGACCCAAATAATCTTACTTCAATCATAAATACAAGCAGAAGCTGAAGAATCCGCTCCACATTTGCCATATCACTTTAAATTTGGCCAGTGACAGTAGAGGGAGTGATTGCTTGTGAGGGGAACAGCCAGTTGTTTAAAATCCCTCTCAGTACGGTTTCAAATTCCCCTCAGTGCAGGGTAAGACGAAGTGTGTGTGTGTGTGTGTCTGTGTGTGTGTGTGTTCCACAGACAGAGCGCTGGAGATAAGAAAGGGGTTGTGTTTCTGTTGAGGCGGGGCCGAGTAACTGTCACTCACGCGAGTTACCCAACAAAATGGGCGTTCCTTCCCTGCGCTTCGTCCAATGAGAGCCATCGCTCCTGTAGTCACCATGGTGACGGGGTTGTGTCCGGGGAGGCTGTGATGGGTTGACAGGTGCGTGACAATCGGAGCTCTCTGCAAGCATGTACGCCAAAGGCAAGAGTAACAACGTACCGTCCGACAGCCAAGCGAGGGAAAAGTAAGTTTTATTTATGAGGGGGGAAATCTCTATAATGAAGACAGCGCGCGGCCAGACTTTTAACAAGCGGCGGATACGCTCTGTTCCTCGGATGCTGTGTTGTCTCTGACAGCGCTTGTAGTTCAAGCAAGAAAGTTGTTGTCAGTTGTCAGTTACCCGCTGGTAGAATTTCTTGCGTCTAATTAACGCGACACGACTCCGATAAGTTAAGAGATGTGAAGACTAAACTTTATATGTGGCCTTCCGATAAAAAGAGTAAATTTATGCATCAGTAAATATTTATTTATGCATGCGAAGTTGCTGTGTATCTTATTTCGAGGACGTCTACATCTCAGTTTTGTATTGGAACAAGGTAAGTACACAAGTTTGTTTGGCTTTAAAAGAAAAGTGTATGGGAAATACGTTACGTACCCGTTTGAGAGTTTAAACGACAGTTTCAGCCAGTCAGGTGAGCTGCATTTCTGGGAAATAACGTTAGCGATCCGTTGTTAAAAGAACGAACGTTGTCGCTGTGTTCCGTTCGCTCGCGGGAGAGAGTATGATTGCCGTGAAAAGTTCCAGCGCGCGCGCGAGTGAAGTATAGCGCGCGAAAGAGTATGATTGACGTTTCAGCATGAAAAGTTCCGAGTATGACTGACCCGCGGACGATGTAAGTTTTCGCGAGTGGAACGTCAATCATACTCGCTCTCGCGCGTCAATCATACTCTGCTGCGCGCGCGCTCTGTGCTGTACTATACTCGCGCTCGCGCGAAGCCCGTCGCGCGCTGACACCTCTTGTTTGACTGCGCGCGATCTCGGTGAAGATGGCACGACAAGACGTCTGTCGACCTGAGGAGGAGATTTATCTGTATTTTATGTAATTTTACTTTATTTCATGGGTTTATTTAGTTTGTGTGGTAATCAGAAAAAATGTTCCTGCAATTATGTCCAGTACACTAACAACGTTTTTTTTAGGGAGAAATCTTTATTTAGGAGTTTCCAGAAGAACTTTGTCATGAGTATGTTGTGGATTTAGTCATATATGTTGGGTATATGTGATACTTAAGTATGTTTGGCCATTTATGTGAAGATTTTAGAGTATCCTAGAATGATGACAAGCACACCTTTAACCTTTCTTAAAGGAATGTGTGTCATAGGCCTCTATAAAGACCTTTATCATGATATTTAAGAACTTCGTATTTTAATATATATTGTATTGGTGTATTTAACTTGTCATTGAGGGGAGTTTGGAGTATCATCACTGCTAAGATGATGCTATGGACATGAGTGCATATTTTACAAGTGTCAGTTGATTTCCTGTTGTCAAAAACTGCATTATTAGTCTCATATCTGCCTTGTTGTCGGCTTGAATCCACACAGTTTTGTCTTCCTGCAGTGAGGTCTTGTCTTGAAGTAATTAGCAATTATTGCAGTTTCATTCAGGCCAATGTCTTATGGGACATGTGTGGACTTGTGGTTTCGATGAAAACTCTCCAGCATTAGATTTGAGCTTGAGAAAGCAGTTTTGCTGGTTATGAGATTTTCTTACAGCTTCTCGCTCCTTCTAAATGAATTTTTCTGCTGCTTGTGGTTCTTAACTCGTGCTGGGAATGCTTCAGGATTTAAAAAATAATCACCGTTGGACACTTTTTGTGATTTTTAATTTTTTTTTATTTTAGGGCTTTGCCACTTTTTATTTAAAGAGACAATGTAGAATAAGGACGAAATTATAGTAAGAGAAGGAAGGAATGGGAAAGTGACACATGGACTTAAACTCACATCTCCCATACGATCATGAGAGAGCACATGCGCTAACAGCCGCACCATGATTTCTATATTGACATTCATTTTAGTCAGTCTCGACTAAATCTTAGATGATCTTGATCTAGCATCCAAGCAGAAAACTTGTGCATACAGGGCTCCCAAAGCCATATAAATCCTTGAATCAGGATGATTTCCAGGCCTAGAAAGCTTGTGAGTATTAACACTTTATCCACTAATAAAAAACATCTTAAAGTCATCAATTATTGGTCAAAACATGTGGGAACTCTATGACACAATAGCATCTTTTTGGTTTGTTTTTTATGAATGATCTGTCATTTATACGTTGCTAGTGGAGGAATGAAAAGATGAAATCTCTATGGACGTTTTACCTGTAACACATGGATCAAACTGATATTGAGTAGACAGACTGTATTTTGTTAATTGTTTTCAGAGATCACAAGCTGATTTGAATCATGTTTGTACAAAGCAGATCTCAGCATCGAATGGATAAAAGTGTGATGTTGTCATGTGACAAAAGAAGCAATTGACATAATGTTTTAAAGTACAGAATCAGTCAGTTCCGTTTGAACACTCAAGCTGTTTGAATTTGACAACCGCGAGACTGTATGGTGTTGTAGCACTGGCAGGTTTAAAGAGGTGACTGCTTTGAGAAGATCACAGTACCTTTTATCTCTTCTCTTGAAAGAAAAGTGGACAAGTGGTTAACTGTTAAGGAAGATGGTTTGTGTGATATGAGGAAGGTAAAAAAAAAAAGAAGGAAAAACTCAGCTGATGTCCCAATGGCTTGAAAGCGTGCAAGGCACAAAATGAATCTGTTCCATTGTTGATGGAAGTTAGGCTCCTTTTTTAGTTTGGCAATTACCATAAACAACTTTGCCAATGAACACATTTAGCTCTGAAATATACCACATGGATGCTTCTAGCTGTGCAAGCTCACACATAGTTGCATTTTCATTAATGAGCATTAGCGTCAGCCCGATCTCACGGTAGTATTTTTTTGAAGTGGCTAATTTGTACAACTTATTTACCTCATTGAGTTGCTTATTCGTATGAATTTGTACGAATAACCTACACCTAACCCCGCCCCTAAATCTACCCATCATTGGAGTTTAGACAAATCATACAAAATTGTACCAGTGAGGATATATGAATTATCCACCTCGTAAAATATGTACGAACTGGTTGTGAGTTAGCATTGTTTTCCTGCCCCAATGGCGGGCACTTCGAATGATAGCTATTAAGTTTGTTAGCTTGTTTTTTCAGCAATTACATTTTATTTTACCTGCATATGTAAGGTCACTCATTGTCTGCGACTGCGATTGAAAAAGGTAACTTTATCGGACAAAACCAGACACTCCCTCAAAGAGACAATCTGTATTACTTCCAGTTGAGTGATTCACATCAATATAGAAACCTAACGTGTATAGTAAAGACAAACTCACTCGTGTCTATGTAGTCATGTCAGTATATGTATATATGTCAGTTTCAACTATTTTTACAGCTACATTATTATTCCAGCCGCAATCAATTACAGCAATGTGTACAATTACAGTTGATTAAGCATGAATTCTCAGTTTGTTGTTTTACACGCAACATGCTGTAGTAGTGGGGTGCAATCTTTAGACACCCCCATAACAACAAAAGACAATACTTTATTTAATGTTTTCTGATCAGAAGTGTGTGCTGCAAACGTGAGCACTTTTGATGATCGTTTCTGTCCAGTCTTCTTGTTTTATTGCGTTTAACCCTCTGTCATCGTTTTTTTTATTTCTGGCAGTGGCAGCAGGATGCGATGAAATTTCAAATTGGACATCGATTTTAGCACCAAACGTCACAACAATATTATTTTATGTTATTATTATTTTAAGCTCCTTATGCTGCTGAATCTGTGATGGTTTGAAGTCGCCACCTCCAGTTTTCGCTTTTTGCCTCCAGCTAGCGCTGTGACGTAATTGTGCCATAACTGAAAATAGATCAAATTTGTATAAATAGATAAAGGCTGTTAGCTTATTTTAGCATTGATAAAATCAAAATGGCCACATATTGGCCCGTTAATTGGATTAGTGAACATTTTTTTAATTATCAGCATCAACCGATAAGTTAGTCTGTTCGGGAAACGCGTGCTCGGGAGGCAGGACTTTTATTTTGGTTGCACCTAAAGGCATGGAGTTTAAAAATTAAATACTAATATTTATGGCTTTTTAGAGATATACTGTACATTTGTGTTTCTCTAATGTTTTGGAAGCACTTCTTAAATTAAAGATGAGGATGGTTCATGCATATCGCATTTCCAAATGTACGTTATAAACAACTCTATTAACTGCGAGCTGAGATAGCTGTGATAGATAACCGAGGAGCTGCTCATGTGTAAAAGGACGTAAGTGCTACGCTTTACTCTGAAGCACTCAGCGCATGCGTTTGCTCAATTAAATTGCGTCCGTTACAATTTGGCAATTGTCCTAAGCCATATAGGTTTCATTTTGATTTTATTTTCTTCCATCTAACTCCACACATTATGTGGAGGATTTGTCTCAGCAGTCTGTAAGCTTCTGGAAACATCCAGGTGCGTTTCAGAATGCAGTTTGTGGTTTCACAGTTTGGGTATATAGCTAGGGTATGTTAGTGTTTGTGTGTCTGTCTTTGGTTTTGCGTCTCTCTCTCTCTCTCTCTCTCTCTCTCTCCTCTGCTGATTCTCGGGAGAGCAGACCTCTCTAATATCTCCACGCATTAATATGCAAACAGTGTGGTCCACACAGCGGCACAAGGTTAAGCATGCATGACGAGAGGAGAGAGAAAGCGCCTCAGATACTGTTGGGGAACTTTGTTTCTCTCCTCCCTGTCACTGCGTGTTTGGGAGTGTTCATTATAGGAGACTATTGCATGGTGGAGGTACTAGGCTGTGACATGTTATCTTTTCATCATGGAGACAGGCTATCGAACTGACCTGCTGTCACAGAAGAGTGCAAAGGGTGTTTTTTTTTGTGTAGGTTCAGCCTGAGTATCCTTTGTGCCTAGGGATATTCATGACTACATATCAACTGCTTTCGTTTTTGAACACCCCATCAGTTTTAATAAACCACAGCTGAACTTAAAATGTTTACCTTAATTCACCATATTGGATGAATGGCTAGATTTTTGTGTAAAATTATAATTTGTACGATATTATCTTTAAAAGGAAAACCTTATTTGTTGGGGGAAAATATGTTTATAAATGCAAATAATTTAAAAGATAATTCTTAAATGTTTCACCATAAAGTCATATTAAAATGATGTTATAATACATTATATATTGTATCTAAAAATAATACAATTAAACTTGTACATCTACATCACCAGTTTAGTCTAGTCTAGTCTCGTCTAGTTTACTCCAATAGTTAGATCAAACAAAAACATACTTATTTAGTTTGATTTATGAACAAATCCTATGAAAAAAAAAAAAGTACATTGTATTTGGTCTGTACCAAAGCAAGTAAACTAGCGTACTTTCCTGGTGTGAATATACTGTATACCCTAAAGATTTGCTGACACCGGTTTAGTCTGATTCATTAACAGAAGTTTTTCAATGAATCAAAAACATACTGCGGAAGCATTATATAGTTTGATTCATGAAATAACAACTCTTATAAACTGACACATTTCAGTGAAACTAAAGCATAGTCAAGAGCCAGTTCTTTTTAAATGAATCACTAAAAAATACGGCATAACTAATGTAGTCTGGTTTACAGACAAATTACTCTTTGGAGCCAGTAGTTGTTTAATCAATCAAAAATATGCTATGGATCTATTATGTAGTCTGATTCATGAACAAATGTCTCCTATGAACTGGTTCTTTTTTGTGAAGCTAAAGCCATCTGCAGCCACCTGTTTAGTCTGAATCCCCAACAAACTAGTTTTTAAACATACTGCGGAACCAGTATATAGTTTGATTTACGATCAAATTATTTTTATGAACCTTTTTAAAAAAGATTTAACAAAGCTAAACCACTTGTGTAGTTCAATTCACAAACAAATGACTCTTGTGAGCTCTTGTAAACAGGCAGGGCCTGTGAATTGGAATTGAATCAGAACATATGTGAAGAAACCCATAACTTAATTGCCAAGCTGTCATTTTGTCTCTTGAAATCTGATATAGTCATGTTTTGTCCCATGAGGCACTCATTTGTTGTATAAAAAATCTGACCACGAGTGTGAAGGTTGTCAGTGGCTGACCTTTGCTCGTGCTCCACTCTGTGAAAGGTCCTTTCTCTGCTGTTGTACAGGACTTTTCCTTATCATTAAATGTCATGGCATTGTCAGTCTTACTTCCCGGATAAAGCTCAAAGTGTATCTCATTTGGTCAAGTTTGGACTGCCTTTCTGCACTATGTAAAACAGGATGCCAAAAAACATCTGCTCTTCCTGTCTTATTTTAACAAACAAAATCATTAGGACGTTTCCTTTTGTCTCATCACAAATTATTATTGTAGTTATTGTTTTGACCTCTTCTCATATAGGCATGATTGAGGAAACCGCCTCTTGGTTTTTGACCCAAACTTGATGGTTTTTCTAGCCCATTTGTAGGAAAAGATCAATGGTTTTAAGTAATTTTGTGTGTGTTGTCCATCTGATCTACTTCCTGTTTTATTTATGAACTTTCGAAATAAGCCAAATGGCAAGTCCTGAGCATGTTGTGCTTCATCAAAGAGACACATAAGGGGTTGTAGAAGGGGTCATGGGAGATCACATAGTATGGTGTCTATAGGCATACTTGCGTTTTACATTTAGTAAAAGAAAATATAGTGAAATATTATTATAATATTATTAACTGTTTTCAATTGAATATGTTTTAAAATGAAAATGATTTTCTGTAATGTCCTTGACAATGTGAATTTTTTTTAAGTCATACTTTTACATTTTTGTGTATTTATAAATGTATTTTTTATGGTACATTAATAACTAAAAATGTAAACATGTATTATAATCATTAATTTTTTAAATAAAACAAATGTATATAATTAAAATAAATATGTTATGTCAAAGATAAAATAATTAAATGTTAAATTTATTTTATATAATATAAATTTAATATAAATGTAAAATTATAATTACCTAATTTATTATAAAATGTAATTATATAATTTATTTTAAAGAATAAATGGTGGCAAACTTTTCTTCTGAGCCAAATTTAATCAGCGTCATATTTCACTCTGTTTGTTAGTGCATCACTTTATGAATAGATCTGCTATAGTTTTTACATTTAGTGCGTGCAAAAGTGCATACGTTAGGAACTTTATAAGCGAGCGGTTTGTCTAGCCGTTCCAGCATCTCTCCAGGTTGCTAGATGTCAATTCATAATGAAGCACCACTTGAATTTAAGGAATGCAGCTTTGAAGCAGCAGATACGTATGCTCTCACTTTCAAAAGCATCCTGTTGGATGTGGTTGCAGCAGACACTTCCCTGGATCTGCCCTCAGGGGACACGCTGGTGAAACTGTTTGTTTTTGCCTGTATGTCAGTGGCGTCCTTAGAACTTTCTGTCTGTTCTCCAATGCTCCTCTCTGCCCAGGCGAAAGGCCCTCAAAGATACACGTCAGCGGGCTTTCAGGCGGCGATGGCCCCTTGCCCTACTCCCTCAGGGGCTGGCAGAGTCTGGCTGCAGAAGATAATGGCAGACCAGGAACATTTTCAGGGAGGGCAGTTGCAAATTGGCATGAGCTTTGCCTCCTCTGCGCAGGTGTGACTCAGCCGAATTCTTCCAGACATCTCACGCTCCCTAAACACAGCGCTGCTACGGTCCCTGAACTCCCAACACAGTCTCACAACTTCTTTTGGCGCTGATGTGATTATCTTGTTTAATATTTTACTGAACGGGGACACTATTGCCAAGCAACAGCGGTTTATTTCCTTATTTCCGTCTCCAGGGCACAATCTATTATCTGTGTTCATGACAAAGCTTGACAGGTACTACCTGTAAACCGGGTTGCCAGATTAATCTGGTTTGCCTGGATGTATCTGTTGCCCAAGAATGGATGACCAACCTGTTTGATGATGTGAGCGGCCCATACATGAACCCGTTTGTGTTTTCGAACATAGCTTTTAAGTGAATTTCACAAATAAATGGAAAAACAGAATGAGTACAAAGGAGAAAAGTACAGAAATACTACAGATATTGAATAAAGTAATTGAGTGTAGTGAGTGATTTTTTTTTTAACACAAGCATGTCTGACTTTATTAGGCTGCTATCACTTTAAGACCAAACTCACAGATCCAGTATACTGAAACACATGCATTTTCATTCGTAACTGTTTTCGTTCACTCAACCGACTGTGTTATTTTGACATTAGTATGTAGTATAAAGTATGTATTTGTACGTTTGGAGGGTGCGTGTTTTAGGTGTGAGTGCACAGTTGTCTTCAAAAGGGAAGATGCAGTTGCGCTGAATCATGAAATGATGAAATTAGTTTCACAGAGTTTTCAAAATACTGATTTTATCTAATCATTTGTGTGAATTAATACACTCCTTCAACCTACAGTATATGCCTTCATGAATAAATGTTTTCAGGAATTTCCCACTTTGTTAACATAGATCCAGCTGGAATTAGTAAAATTATGTTCAATACCCACAACCCTGCACTGAAAATTAAGCTCAAAGGACAGAATGTTTTTGGATTTGTACTTTTAGTCACAAAAACACGAGTGGCTGTTTTCATGCAAAAGTGGTTGTAGTCAATCCAGGGTGTTTTGGATGATTGCCACAGCAATGTTATTAGGGCTGCAACTAACGATTATTTTGATAATCGATTAGTTGGGTGATTATTATTATTTATTTTTAATTTTTTCTCTCTCTCGATTAATCGGATAAAATCTAAACGCTTCTTTAATTTGATGTTTTGCTTATAACTATATATAACCATAAATTTGGGTATTATTTATGTATAAAAGTGAACTTTAAGAAATCTTAAAGCCACATATAGAGTTTAATGATCTTTAATGAAAGACAAAGTTTGTTTTTTAACAGTAAAACTTCTCTAAATATCCTA
>JAUMHP010000002.1:1905469-1926438 GCA_032361065.1 Enteromius trimaculatus | reverse complement strand
ACACACAGACACACCACACACACACACACACACACACAATATATATATATATATATATATGAAATGCTTATTACATTTACACACATAAATGTTAACCATATTGCTTACATGTAATTACATACTACGTGCGTGCCGTGCATTAACTCGAATTAATATAAACTGCCAGGATGCCGACCGTTGAATCTCCTTTTCACGTGCAGCAAGGTCTCAAAAGGACGAAGCCGCTACAGAAGCTGCCGCCTCTCGCGCCCTGGACCTGAAATGGGACCGCAAGCAAGCCGCCGGACTCCGCCCCTTACCTGGACCCTTCCCCCTCGAACACTGCCTGATCTTCACTATCCCTGCAAAACGACGAGGACACCAGTTCCCCCTCTTTATTTTAGACACTTTTATCCTGGACCCTTTACTGTTATTATGTTATTTTTGTTCAATAAAAGCCTCTCCGAGGCCTGACGCCACTCCCACTGTTTCTGTCTAAGCTCCTCCCGTCACAATATATTACAATTATACTTAGAAATACTCTTTAATGAATGCATTCACTGGGAAGGGAACATGTTTAAAAACACCCATCGTAAAATCATACATTAATGCCACATATGCCGCTATGAACACACTTTTTAAACGAGTTCCACAAGCTACAATGAAGGGAAGTTCAATTGAGCACAAAGCAATGCATACAGACCAAATGCTAAACGTAATTTGCTGAGGAAAATGTTGTGTTCCACTCAAAAAGCAATTACATACTGCTTTGGATCAACATGAAATTACGAACTTTCCCTTCGTCTCTGGTCTCTAGCAAAACAGATACAGTTTTTCTCAGCTCTCTCTCTCTCTGCTCAAGTCTCTCTGATACTCTGTCTTTCAGGTTTTCCCCTCCGGCCACCTAACCTCTCTCTTTAAAGCTTTTCTGGGAGAGGTGCTAGGCAGAAAAAAAAATCGATGTGGTTTAAAGGAGCCTGAAAGCTCTCCTGAAGAATATTAGAAAGAGGAAAGAGAGATGGGGGACGTCTTTAGAAGCTGAGAGCATCAGCAACACCGCATCTTTCCTCTTCCCTTTAAATATAACAACGGTCGGCCTGACAGTATCTTCACACTCTAACAGGCGTCTAGTTTCGCTTAAGCATTCAATCTTTTCCCTCACGACCACCTCCGAGAGTGTGACAAGACAAACGGAGGAGGCATTTCTGCAGATCAGGCTTTCATAACAAAGACCGAAAGAGCAGAGGTTCACGAATTACGTGAGCGATGGCGATGACGGCTTGTTATTGTTCAGGCTTGTTTGGAGATAAAACAAGGAGCAGAGGAACTAAACTGCAGCTGTCGAAAGCTCCCAAACTGGGTTAATTGCTCAGGGATGGGGAAAGAACATGGATATCATTAAAAAGACTTTCCCTTTCCTAATGACTTCTTTACCATACCTGCCCAACGCCCGGAGGGAAAGACTTTTTGTATGCTGTTTGGTGGGAAATCGCCATATCTGATGGAAGAACTCATCTTTTTTTTAGTTTTACCTGTCCGCGTTTGAGGTGAAATGTTAATCATGTGGGCTGATATCAAAAGTTGTAGAAATACGATTGAGAAGTGACAGACGCCTCTGGTAACATTGGTATGGGTTTGAAAATGAATTTTTTAAAAATCTGATTCACCCAAAATATGATTTGATGACCGTCACCATCCAAAAGAGTTCAAAAGAGACTTCCATTATGTATAAAAAAACACTGTTCAAAATATCTTCTTTTGTGTTCAGCAGCAGTGTTATTTCAGTAATTTTTTTTTAATTTTAAGCAGTTTTAGTATTTTGCTGTTTTGTGTTATGTCTGTATAGTTTTCATAAATGTTTATTTCAGTTTTATTTTTGTTTTAGTGCATTAAGTTAAATTACATTACAATAATTATTATTATTTCTTCTTCTTCTTTTTTTACATTTTATTTAAAAAATTTTTTATTACTTTACTTAACTTTTATTTTATCTGAAATAAAATCTTCCCCCCAGTTTTAGTTTTAGTTAACAAGCTATAGTTTTGGATGATGAGGGTGATGACAGTATTATCATTATGAAACTGTCTGTGATCTGCTAAGCAACAGAGGTAGCTCAACATTAGCCCAATTAAACCTTCAGACCTATGCAGATGTCAAGATCGGCTAATCTCATTTCCTTCTGGTTTTCTGTATTTCAATCCGTCAGCACAGAGTTTTCTCAGCTCTGGTGTCAGTTGTTGTGGAGGTGTATCCTAATAATGGACAGATGGACAGAAACAAGACTCTTACCAGGCTTGAGACTTCCTCCTGGGCACGTTCTGTCTACTCCACTTGGAGTGAGGGGTCAGGTGATAGATCAGCTGCCTGCAGATCTTCTCAGAGGACTTGAGAGCATCAGACTCCTGCAAAAGTCAGGATGAGGAGAAGCGGGTGATGAAGAGCTATTCTGGGAGACAAGCTGCCAAATAAAGCTCCTATCTGAGGGCTTATGGTCACTGACAGAGAACCTTACAAAAACTTTTAATGTTTCCCATAGTGCTATAAAGAGGTAAACTGTTCAGGTTAATCTGTCAGTGATTATGCTTTAGTTAAATAAGCAGTAATCCACAAGAGTGCCTAAAACCTCCTTAAACATGATAAAATCACTGTAATGTGGCAAAACCACGGCAGAATACACTGATACCTAACAACTAACTTATCAGTATTAATAATCAATATAAATCAATCATTGTAAGAAATGTTTAAATGCTTTTTAACGCTCACCAACACTGAAATAAAGGTGCTTCAAAAGGTTTCTCACAGTGATGCCATAGAACCTTTTTTGGTACCAAAAAGAACCATTTAGTCAAAGGTTCTTTAAAGAACCATCTCTTTCTTACCTTTTTATAGACGGTTTCAATGACAACAACATAAACAAACGTTACAGCACAAGGTCACAAAGAACCTTTTGTGAAACAGAAAGGTTCTTCAGATGTTAAAGGTTCTTTATGGAACCATTTAGACAAAAAAAGGTTCTTCTATGGCTATATTTTGTGAAGGCTGCCTTTATATGATCAAAAAAAAAAAACGTTATGTTGTGAATTTTAAATAACCTTTTCAATATGCATACAATTTTAAATGTTTTTTACTCCTGTGATCGCTTCTCTAGTCTATACTGTCACATAATTTTAAAAAAATTGCTGTGCTGCTTAATATTAATGTGAATTCAACTATTTTAGTGGCATTATTCTTCATTAATTTCTCGCTAATTTGAAATTGAAACGCTTTGTTACATTATAAATGTCATTTGTCATTAAATGAATACTATCTTGATAATCCTTGCTCATTGACTACATGTAGATTAATGCATATGTGTTATCATTTGTAAAACATTGTTGCACTCTTAACTTCAATAAACAATTGAATTAACTTGAATAATTAAAGTAATATGAGAATCCAATGACAAGAAATAAATAAATAGATAAAATAAAATGCATGGAGACAGTAAAATAACTAATATTTGAGGAAAAATTTGCTTAATTGTCATGAAAATAATGTCATATTGTAAAAATAATCTTAACGGTCCTGAAATCACTCAACATCACGAATCTCATATTGATTTTGATTTAACCTTTTCTTAACATTTAGTTCCGTTAAAATGTCTAGTTATTTCATGCCATTGTGAAGTACTGGGTGAGAGGTTGATTTAAAACGATCTCAAGGCCTTCGGTCAACAATGCCTGCAGCCATTTCTGCATCCAAACAGGCTTTAGCTCTCCTCTCTCTCTTTAAACGGATTGGCCGGAGCAGAGCTGAGTAAATCTAATCAGTGCTAAAGCAAAACAATGCAATCGAGGCAGAAAAAACACAAAAGACTGGAGTCGACTAGCTCGTACTCTCAGTCTAAGAAATGACAGGAAATATACATGTACATCTCTTTGGCCTTATTAAGTCAAAACAAAGACGTTTGTTGAATCTTTAATGTATATTAAATTGGCTCCTGGTAGCAGAGAGTGACAGCAATTATCAGACTAGTTTTATTGAACTCTCTTAATAAAGACGCCGTCCATCCGATGACGCGCTCTCCAGAGGGAGTTTTATTGTCAGAAGGATTTACGTGGACTTTCAATCAGCGACTGAACATTAAGACATTAGCCATAGCTCAATACGCAACTGCTACACTTTAATGAAAAACTGTCAATTGTAAGACAGTGAAATGAAAAACAAAATCTATGTGCAACGCAGAAAGGAAAGCTCATTAAAATGCCTTTCCACATTTCCCATGATTCCCATCATGAATAACTGCAGCAATTGAGGATTCCCATCAGCTGACTCCTGGGATTCAAAACTTCATTAGTTGCTGGTGTAGCGAGACACATTTTACCGCATTGTAAGCGGTGCCGGGGAAGTTAAGCCAAGTTACAAGCTACCCACGTAAATGACGTTAAACCAGAGACAGACCGCTCATGAAGACAGACCACACGCTTTACAGTGAAAAGAGTAACAGTTTTTCAGTGATTTGCAGCTGATTTTATGACTCAACTACTGTGCTGTTTTGAAATATATTCTTGAAGTGATCATCTTTCTTATTTGAAGTTATTTAAATGGGCAAACTGCAAAAAATGAGTACTGTTAAATGATTAATCATGATTAATTACATCCGAAAAAAAGGTTTTTGTTTACATTATATATGTACTGTGTATATTATATATATATATATATATAAATACTCACACATACAGTATATATTTTGAAAATGTTTAAATGTTTATACATTTATATATTTATATTATCTTTTGATTTATATAAATATATTTAATGTTTAAACAAACATATATTTTATAAATTAATACATGCACGTATTTATACATAATAAATATATAAAATGAATAAATAAAATGCTGTATGTCCTTATATCATGTAAAAAAAAACAAAAAAAACCCTTTAATTTTAGATGTGATTAACCATGATTAATTGTTTGACAGCACTGCTTAAAAAAGTTATTTCATCCAGATAATTTTTATTTATATTAATATTATTATTATGGAAATTAACAAATCTTTATTACGTCAACAACATTAAACTTGAGATTTAGAAAGTTGCAAACCATTATTACCATTACCAACTATTTTGCTGGAAAAGTAAGTAGTGACTTCTGCAATTAAGACTGAATCAGTGAATAATTACTTTTAACTTACACTAACTGTCCGAAATGGAAGTTAATAAGATGTTCTGATATCAATTTGATGAGTTTTCAAACAGAGAAATTATTTTTAATCTGGTACATGTATATGAACTGAACAAATGAATGAATTAAAATGAATTCTACATGCAAGGTTTTAACTTTTAGTTACCCCTCAGAACTAATTACAAGCATTACAAATGTCTAACAGGTTTGGCATTTCAGGCAAGGCATCTGAATAGAGCGAATCCATCAAGAAGCAAGGTGGCTTTTCTGAGCTCAATGGGATAGGATTTTGGTCTACCTGTCAGCAGGTAACAGGATGTTTATTAAGTCAGAGGGGAAGAAAAGAAGCAGAGAAAATTGAGAGCCCTTCAATCCCTCGCCCTCGTTTTCTGGGTTTAGATGCTTAGCTCCTAAAGCATTTTCACAGCTGCACACTAAAAGCCCAACTGAGAATAAAAGAAAACTTCACCACAAATCCAGCCTGAATACTCTTTTTGCCTTGTTAATATACTCCGTTTAATCCCAATGTCCACCTCGGATCTGATTCAAAACTTTTTCCTCAGCAAATGCAAAATTATACAGCTCAAATGCTTATTGTTGGTTATGGTGCTTGCATAATTTTTTATTTTATTAAATCTATCTATCTATCTATCTAGTTGTCTGTTTAAATTGCATATTAACCCCTTTAAATCATCTTATCAGTGAAGCCTGTAATGTTTGTTTTGCTTTTCCAGTTTAAAAAAGTCTTTCAATTTCAACTGATTTACTTCCATTCAAATTTGCGATGTGTTCCTGCATTATGTTTGCTGCCCTTTTTGAACGGAAAAAATATATTTTCTATATTAACACATTCACAGGGTATTCATTAGTTGCATCCTAATTCAGTCTATTACAATTGTTTATGCTCACGATGTGCTCCTGCTCTTACTTTAGCGAGCTTCACATTGATTTGCTGTCAAAATGGGCCGTTGCAATACGTGACAGGGAATCGAAAGGCAATGTCAGAGCCAGCCATTTAGCCATGACCTCACTTTCATTCCTAATCAGGGAGTGCCAATAGGTTACGTCAGGTTATCCAAAATGTCTGCTAGTGGGAATCTTCCTTTATCAGACATGCAAACTGAATGACAAAACGTTTGCTCTGCACTATTTTACATGTAAGGAATACTACCTGTCTGATGGCATAAATGTACCTTGGTGCACTTTTTAGCGAGACACAAAATATGTACCAATAAGTACATATCACTGCAGTTTCCAAAAGAAATGAACACTAGAGGCAGTAAAACTCGTTTCTTCTCACACAAATTTACAGAGTTTCAATTAATAAAGCGTCATTTAATTACTTGAACAATATTAATATGCTGGGAGATTTGTAAACTGATGCTGTAGAACATTTGCATCAAACATACCCACCTTCATATCTATGGGTTTTCATAAGCAGAAAGTTTTTTCAATAGCTCAGAGAGACATACTTAAGAGGCGAGGAGCTCCGATTCAAATCCTGTGTAACTACGGTTCAACCAAACTTTTCAAATCTGCACAAAAGGAAGTTGAAATGGCATGGTGCCTTTTTCTATAAGTTTTGCATTTGTTTACACTATCAGGTAGGTTTAGAGTTGGATTTGGTGTAGGGCATTTTTCCAGCATGATAGAGCATTAAATTTTAGAGACAGTCCACGCATATTTAACGTAATTAAAACCCAGCAATATGTACCTATGTCAATGTAATAAAAATGTGCCAGGATTCACACATTGACACCGCTCAATGGACATTTCTCTTCGAAACTGCTGCGAAACATTCAGTAAGGCAAGTAAAAAGAGTGTTGCACACTGATGAGTTAAAAATCCATGCAACCCAGGCACACCGGATAAACATGATTGTGGCAACACGTCTGACAAATTACATGCTGCTTCTTGCAAGTTTCGTAACACTTTCAAAAAGCAAACTGTGCCAAAAGCACATTTTTATTTTGTTGGTTGTTATAAGCATTACATTAGTTTGGAACTGAAACTCTGGGGAGTTGCACTAAAAGACAATGCCCTATCACCTTAAACCTAAAAAAATGATTTTAATGAAGTAACCATGTCATTTTAATTTGATTCTATAAGTTATTGTTTACATGGACTTTCTTGGTACGAATTTGAGTTTCAAATGCAAATGCAGTGCTGTACCAGGTGAGCTACTGAGCAAGTTTACCGGAGCTGGATATATAATACAAACGTCAAATTGTATTAGTTTACAAAACCAAGCACTATGGTAAATCATATCACAGTATCATAATGCTATTAAGCAAAAATCTATAGCAATAATAATTTGTGTAAAAGGGGATAAGAGTAGCCACTAGTGTTCATTTCGGAAACTCAGATGTAAGTATGTTTTTGCACATTTTTCCAAAGAGTCTATGTTTGAAACACGACAAATGTTGATTCAATTTGATTCAAAGAAAAGAACAAGCCTTGCCCCTTCAAGTGGATCTATTATTGGAAAGTGCTCCACTCGCTGGCCTTTCTGTCCAATTAAGTCCAAACAGAACTGTGGAATTTCAGCAAGGAATGAAAACATCACTGATGGCTCTCTTGAGCAAAATAAAGGTCAGCGTCATCTTTCTGTACTTCTCATGCTTTGCAAACTAATTTAGGACAGGGCTGAAGCATGAGCATCCAAACTCCAGTCCTGGCCACTGGATGACAGCTGCCCGTGGTCTTATTCAGGCGAAATTGGCCCGCCAAGCCTCTTACTGCTAGCTAAAAATAAACGCTCTACATATCTGGAGACTGAGTAATGAACATGTGCACAGGTTTTGGCTCAAGCTAAAGCAGGGATCCAGAGTTAATGTTGACAGCTGTGGGCTGGCATCGAGTCAAACCCTTCGACTAGCCACCTCATGACTTTGTGTTTACCATCATCTTCGCTTATTAGCGCTGGTGGCTTACCCTCTTTGGACACTGCATGTCTCGGGCCAAATTGAGCAAAAGCTCATGGGAAATTGGATCCACTAGGTTGAGGAAGGCAGCGTTCTTGTACAGGATGTCGTTGAGCGAGGTTCCTTCAAGACCGAGGTCCTGTTGAGAGAAAAAACGAGAGAGACTGTTAAGCATGTAGGATTATAAATGTGAGGAAAGGTCACTGATAAATCTCGATATTCAACAACTTAATCCTTTCATCCTACGCCTCCAATCTCCATCTGTGAGATTACATGAGGGGCTTTTTTGAATGACATGGAGATAAAGTAATCTCTCCATCGTGTTTACTTCTAGCTGAAGAAAGAGAAGCCGAAACGTTTGCTGATCTACTGTCAGACTAGCGCTGCTAACCTTTACGTCCAGCTTCTTTACGTAAGGCAGAGAAAGTGTGTGTAGACACGGTGACAGCTTATTAGCTGGGCTTATCGTAGACAGCTAAAGTGTTTTTCCCCACTGAACAGCCAAGGCAAGCGAGTCTGATACATCCAGCCTGGAAAGATAAAAAACATGCAGGAGAATCAAGAAAGGATTCCCTGGAAAATGTTTCTTGTTTAATCCACCGGCTAGCGCAATTAGTTGGGACAAAGTGAACATATAGAAGTGAATACAGAGGGCGAAACACATTTGATGCCTCCAGGCGAACGCCAGCATCACAAAGCAACAACTACACCACCCTGTGAATCGATTCAGATCACACAGAAAGGGATGAAGAAACTGGCAGAAGGAGGAAAGCTGCTGAGTCCAGGGAAGTGGAAACCTCCCTTTGGGTCTCACGCTGATGTATTGCATGTCTTTTCACAGGGATTCCCAGACATCTGGAAGCTCCTCCAAGCTCTCCGTTTTTCATTTCTGTTCTGCAGTACTTTCTGAACCTTGTTAATAAATGAATATGATTGAACAGTGCTTTAAAAAAGATGTTCTATAAAATAATTTTGCAGAATACTTTGTACTGTGTATCTTTACACATTGACAAGAACAACTGGAATAATAAGCTAAAATTAACTATTGCTCAGTAAAAGATTGAGCGGGAGGGTCAACATAAAACTTAATGTTTTAACCATTTATAAATGTGATGATGAGACAAGCCTACAAACACAGAACACAACACAATTGATATTTTTCAATAAAATGATGTCACTTCCTGAAGGATTATGTAAATTAAGAACTAGCAGTTGTTGTTGAAGGAAAAAAAGACAAAAAAGTTTTTGATAGTTAGATACTGATACAATCTGTACAGCAAAAGTTTTGATCAGAGGAGGAAAAAATGAACCTGAAATATTATTTAATATGTCTTTTTTATAATAAAACTAAACAGCACCTGGGGAATGACAAATATGGAAAAATCAAGCCAAGCCTACAGAAGTTTAATTATTTTAAATTTAGACTTATTTAATTGTGGTACTTTAGTGTTATTTTAGCATTAATCATACACAATTAGAGTATTTATTAACATTTAAAATTAGCTTTTTATTTAAGTTTTAATTTAGTACTTTTGTTATTTATGTTATTATTTACATTCCATCTATCAATAGTTTATTGCAGCTTTATTTCAACTCCCTAAAGTGATTAGTAGTTTTAGTAAACAATAACAATATATTAAAAATACTAATTTAATTTCCATCTTTTTCCAATGTATTAAGACATACATGGAGAGATGAAAACGTACTATGGTATGAATGACCCAGACAATATAGCAAAGCAGAGTCTTATCTGAAAGATTAACATACAATAAAAGAGACAGCGTTTTAAATTCAATGTTATTATACCAACGCAAAATCTTTGTAACATTGACATCCACTGCATGTGCTCAGTAGAGCATGTAAGCGGAGTTGTTTCCTGCCTTTGCTCAATGAGAGTCAACGGCGGAAAATGAATTGCACTCATTAGGGCACAGGAAGAGCTACAGCAGAGATAAGGGATGTTGTTTTTGTCCTCCTCTCTTTGGTTCATTCTCTCTCTTAGGGGCAAAGGGAAGCATTCCCTCTCCATCATTTTAACCCCTAGTTGATTAACATCCAATCCACTTTCCCAGACTTTAAATACTGCTTTTTACTGCACATAAATGAATGTCTTTCAGCAATCTACAGTCTTAAAAGGTATGTGACCTCTCTCTCCTCCAACAGGGTGTTAAGAGCTACCAGGGCTAGGGTGAGTGAGATGCCTCCATGTTTGGAAAACTTTTTGACTGGCTGGGCATCCCTGAGACAAAGTGCTATATCTAAAGAGAGCTGACAGTGATGCCTATAAACACACTTAAACACGAGCTATTTAAAAGATATTTAAATGACTAGAATAATTAGAACAGACTAAGTATCACCTACCAGCTGTCATGAATGATACTTTAAATCAAATGTGACCCTGGACCACAAAACCAGTCTTAAGTGGCTGGGGTATATTTGTAGCAATAGCCAAAAACACATAGTATGGGTCAAAATTATAGATTTTTCTTTTTTGCCCAAAATCTTTAGGATAGTAAGTAAAGATCATGTTCAATGAAAATATTCAGTCAATTTCTTACCGAAAATATATTAAAACCTAATTTTTGTGATGAGTAATATGCATTGATAAGATCTAATTTGGACAACTATAAAGGTGATTTTCTCTACCCTCAGATTCCAGATTTTCATATAGTTGTATCTCGGTCAAATATTGCCCTATCCATCTAATCATACATCAAAGCTTATTTATTCAGCTTTCAGATCATATATAAATCTCAATTTCTGAAAATTAACACTTATGACTGCTTTTGTTGTCCAGGGTCACAAATAGATAAATCCAAAGGACCAAAATTAAAGATGGGACTTGCAATTTTTTCAACTAAAATAGTTCCAAACAAACCAGGAGCAAACATTGGCATGTCTCACAGAAACATGAAAAGCGGAACGAATCATTTGAATCAGTGATTCAATCATCCATTGATCCATGTGCTCCATTTTCAAGTGAATCAGCTGTTTTAAATGAATCACTTGAATGAACGATTCAATGAATCACTCATTAAGGGACTTACCGCCACCTACTGATGACTACTTAACAGGCCTAAAGGTGTTTAATTATCGTTACTGAAAAAAATCCCCAAAATATCGAGATAATTATTTGTCAATATCAAAACTCAGAACACCTTGACAACCACACAACAATGTCCTGACAACCACTAGCAAAAACAAGCACAGAAACTGTGACAATCTGCTTTAAATCTATCAAATCTCCCATCATTTCATTCTGTTCAAATTATCGTTTGATCCAGATGTCCAGACTCTCCCTCCAGATGTTCAACAAGCTAGAAAACATAATATTAATATTAGTCACGTTGCATGAAAAGAAGCTTTTCCCTTTTATCCAGTGAGGGTGGAACTGGACGACCCTCATCATCAGGTTGCATACATTGAGATGTTCCTTGATTCGAGTACCCTCTCGACAAGCTAATCAATAAACACAATTCAATGGCATGGAAACATAAAGTCCATAACACATTTTTGATTCTTTCATAATCACTTCAAAGCTGGAACTGTGGTGCTTCTGTAAGCTGGATCTGCTCCACAGGCACGGGGTATCAAGATAAAATGATGGACTGTACCTGTCTATCATCAGCTGCAATATCTTGGCACTAAACCTTAAAATCTGAGTTGTTCATCAAAAGCTATCAAAACTCTCAGTCATGATCTAGACACCAGCAGCTTTAGAGAGGTTTGTGACATCTTGAATGTCTCCATCCTGAATGATTTTGGAGACCAGCTCATCCGTTCTGACAATTACAGTAAATGTAAATCAGAACATTTATAAAGCACTTATGTAAAGGAAAATTATGAGTCACTGTGATGATTTTGGATTAGGTTGTGAAGAACATTACTCAGAATAGACTAAAGGACTTTTCTAACACAAAAATATGAATGTTCAAAAAAATCTATCATGAAATGGTGAAAAAAAACCATGATTTTACTTTTCTGATTTTGATAAAAATTAATGACAATGTTTATCCCATAGCATGCATTTAAAAGAAATATGATTATAACTCATAAAAGCTAACATAAAGGACATTTTTATAATTTATTAAATAATATTTATACCAATTTGCTAACAAAATAGTAACATGGTATTTATTACAGTCTATTTTGGAAAAGGGTCTTGACATGTGAGTACCATAATATACTATTGTAAAAATACAATGGTGTATTATGGTAGGCTACTTATTTAGTACCTTGGCACATATTACAGCACCATGGTATTACCACCCCCATCCCATGGTACTTCCAAAGCTTATAACCTTTGAAGTGCATACAATTGATTATCTATTGCACCCAGATCTAGGTTCTTTTATTAGAAATATTTGTATTCGTTTAGGAATTTCATAATTTTCATTGCCGTATTTAGCACAGTTTGAGACTATATTTATTTTTAATCACTGTAATAGCATGCTTTACATGCTTTAAATAGGTATATTTTCATGGTTTAAATACTGCAGCGTAGACCCAACAGAGATTTCTTTTCTGATTGTTTTTCTAAAGTGAAAACAGCAGCAGCAGCAGCACCAACAACCTGTAGTTCTGTGTAAGAAACTACACAATCTGGTTTACTAACAAATCATGTTTTGTACCTTTCTAAGCAGTTTCAACACATCGATGGCTTGCTCCACCTTTTGCTCCTTCAGCAGGGTTTGGATCTCCCGAACCCAAGCCACTCTCCGGACATACGGGCTGGGGCTGGGACTGGATTTGCGCAGCATCCCGGGGAGCTTGTCGGACTTGAGCATGAGAGAACTGAGTAAAAACTCTCCTCTTCCTCCACCTCTCTTCTCCACATCCCGCTCATGATGCTGTCGACCCCTCCGAAAGAAAGTCGCCTGGCTGTCCAAACTACTTTGCCTGGTCAACTTCGATCCCATGTTTCAACTTTCCTATTTCAGTCTCAGCATCAAATAATACAGCGTTTTCTTCATGAAGCATGGGTATAATAAACCTTATAAGCTCTCTTTAGTGAGTGCACGCTCATAATTAAACTTGGTCGTGTCCAGTTGTTCGTTTATGATCATATTAATCAAGTAAAAATCATAGTAAGCGCACGAAATGATAAAAAATGTCACTTTCTCCTCGTTTCTCTTGCCCCTGCGCGAGTCCGCTGTGTTTGTGTTCTTCCAGGCTTCCCCAAAATCCACGCCCATGTCCAATTCGTTGTCCAATCAGAATGCTAGATTCCCACATGTGTTTACAGGAGTCACGGCTCCACCCATTTTTAACAGCGCATGGGAAACCCGTTTTGTCCTGTCAGCACGTAATGTATAGGTATCGGTCTAATAACATTATATAACAACAACCATATACTACCATAAAGCGAATCACAGCAATTTGACAGAAATATTTCCAGTTTTTTTGTGTGTACCAGGAGAGGTCTGACCTGATATTTCAGCACCAAATTAATTATAGGCCCCTCCCACATCCCATATTTCTGTATGACTGAACCAACCATGCATTAATTATGGTTTTATTAGTCTTTTGCTGGCAAAATAGAAACAGAAAATCGTGCTATGCGCACTTTATGTTAAATAAAACTAAACCCTTTTTACAGTTCTGAATGCTGTATTACTTTTACCTTTATGAGCAAAAATTATGGCGTATTTAATTAAGTCGTTTCTATTGAAAAAAAGTGTAACAAGTGGTCAAATATGCTAATCTCAAGGTCATATCAGAATAATATTTTGTAACAGCTGTCAAAAGTAATACAGCAGTACACACAAACACACACATGTTGTTTTGTGATTTATGGGGACTCTCCATAGACATAATGGTTTTTATACTGGACAAACTGTATGTGCTATTATTGCCCTACACCTAAACCTACCCCTTACAGAAAACTTTTTTAGATTAAAAAAAAACACCATTTAGTATGTTTTTTAAGCCTTCTGAATTACGGGGACACTGAAAATGTCCTCATAAAACACCTACATATTGTAATACCTATGTCATACCCATGTCATTATACAAATTTGTGTCCTCATAAACCACATAAATCCGCACACACATACACACACACATGTTGGGTTTACATGTTTTATGGGGACATTCCATAGGCGTAATGGTTTTTATACTGTTCAAACTGTATGTGGTATTGCCCTGACCCTACACCTAAACCTACCCCTTACAGGAAACTGTGTGCACTTTTAGACTTTCAAAAAACTTAATTCTGTGTGATTTAAAAGCTTATTTCCTCATGGGGACCTAAGAAATATATATATTAAATAGCAGTGCATCGCGCAGTTTGCCACACAGATTTTAATAGGTGGTTAAAATAAACCAGGTGGTGTGCTAAAGATGTAGGCTAGTATTTGTGAGTGCAGATGGAAAGTAAACTAACATTTATGAGATAAACTAATATTTCACACATAGGTTACAGAATTTATTTATACACAAAATAAAGATCTGTCTATAGCCTCTGCCTAGGTATGGTTTGTGTCAAACCATTCGTTAGTATGACTGTTTGATGAAAAGAAAGATATCAAATGTAGTAGAAATAATAAACTTGTAGAAGCGGAGGACTCTTATTATGTTTTAATGTTTGGCTGACCAATCAGCAGAGAGGGGCGTTTCACTCCGCCCACGTGTAGAGAAACATTGAAGTGGTTTTAATCGTTTTCTGTCCCTGAATGAAAAAACGAAAAATGGAGCTGAATTCTTGTTTTTCCGTTTTGTTGGAACAAATTAAAAATTACCCATTTTTTTGCTTTCCGTTATTTAGTTTGAAAACGGATATGGAATGGACAGAAGATACCCTGATTGTTTTTGCTATATTATTAGTTTGTATAAGTTTGTTTTGTATACACACAAAACTGTTTCAGTTAGTTTTCGGGGTTTTTTTTAAACTCTCGTTGAAAAATGCTTTTTCAATTCTAGTTTTAGTTTTTTTGTTCATTTTCGTTAACTATAATAACCTTGGTGTTGATCAAAGGCATTGAAGAGGCTTGTTAAACAGAGGTTAAATGATGAATATTTGATGTCTACATTATGTGAAACACTATGTGTCTAAACTATGTGTCATAGTTAATCATTCACTATAGGCACATGTAACAGATTACAACTTGAACAGCTTAACCATTCAAAGATTAAACGAGTGAATACGAGTCATAGAGTAACAGAAATCCACCTGTAGCGTATGAAAAGTTTACTAGTGTTGTTTTTTTGCAGACGTCATGCTGATTATGACACGGGTGGGTTTACCATCACAACACAACCTGTCCTTGTCCATAAAACAATTATGGATGATTTCATGGACAGATTTAGTTAAAGTTTGATGGCCATTATAGTTAGACATTGAGAGATTTTATAGCATCTTCTCAGTCAGACTGTGGAAAGGAGGCTCATTCTATGGGAGACTCTACAAGAGGCCTGTGAAGTCTACAGGTAAGTGATACTCCACATACTCAAACCTCAATGTACTTTATACTCATCAGTTATGAAATTAACAGATTCATCACAAGAGCTATAACTATTTTCACACAGAAAGCAAAGAGAAATATAAGGCGGCTGAAATATTTTGCAGCATCCTTCCCGTTGTTGCGCCTTTTATGTTGGAACACACACTGAACTCAGAAGATCGTAATTTGTGCTCTTTTGTTGCGATTTGTAGGAGGAAATTACACAATCTTTCACTCTTTTCTGTGCGTGTGAGAAAATTCTAGTCTCTTGTGTGGTGGGTTTAATTTTGTTGGCTGCAGGCACTGCAGGTTTCTCTGAGATGTGCTGCAGTTCGTTCCCACACACAGCACAGTCTGACAGGATTTAATGTGGACAGTAGCAGGGCTTTGAAACTATGAAAAGGCGCTTTTCTGAGGAGGATTTCACTTCATACAAGCCTTTTTTTATTCCAAGTTTTCAAATTATAAATGCCTCAAATCTTGCTGCCTTTGGCAGGGATACATGAAGCCACATTAAGCAACATAAAATGTAGAATATGTAAGAGACAGGATATATTTTGTAATTTTTTATAGTGCTCATTTCGTGCTCAAATAACACCTAACCAGGAGTTGATTTACACTGGTAACCAAAAAGCATGTGTATAATGGTCAAATGAGCAAGCATTTTTGATCGCAAAACTGGAGTAGAAACAGCAGCGACAGAGTGAGCTACAGTCTTCCTCAGAGGAATACTAACAGCCAACTAACTATGTATTTAGCAAGAAAGCAGAAAATGTTGTAAGCATATTCAATCTCTTGCTGTTAGTATTCTGTTATCCTGTACAATCATGGATTGTAAAAGTTAATATGACCAGGGCATGGTTATACCTGTATGAGAACACACAAGCCCCATATATTTTATCTGTACAGTTAGTCCATATTATGTTTAAATATCAGTTAGATTTAATCTATTTGTTTAAATTCATTGTATTTAGGTTCACTTGATTGTTTTAAATTGGGCTTTTCACACTGTGCTTAACACTGGGTTATCCTTATTCAAGACCCCACTTTTAACCCCACTAGTCATTTAAAGAGGGAGGTTATGAGGTTATGCTTTTGTGGTGTTAATCCCACATTTTCACGTGAAACTTGTACAGTGTGAAACAAAGCAGTGTTGCTCATTACTTGCAGTGTTGGTCATTCTTATCCCTGGGTAAACTGAATACTGGGTTGCATCAAGATTCCCGCTCCTTATAATTAACTTGGAGTTAACAATTAACCCTGGACATTCACAAGCTCACGGTTCACACTGCACATGGGGTAATTGTCTTATTTGCATGTTTGTGGCATCAGTGTCATTGACTGGATGAATGCAGAAAGCAACAGCTAAAAAACTGCATATACTCGTATAGCCTACACTGCTGGGTTAAATTCATCCCACAACATTGACAGAACCGGTGATTGGGATGTTTTGGCCCACCGGTTGGGTTACTATCCAGAAGGATCAGTTGAACATTTGACCATGGGTCAAAACAACCTATTTGCTGGTTCTGTCCATGTTTAACCCAAGCAATTTTTGGGGTGCACAGTACCATCAAGTGGTTCAAATCACATAAGAACCCTGGGAAAAGAGGTTAAAAGTGAGGTTTAGAACGACGGTAATCTGGACAAAATGCTTTACATCAGACACCCAATCACGATCCCAATATTTCTCATGTTTCAGACAGAAACTAATTAGATTGAAGACTGTTTAATTCTTACCTTTATAGTCCATTGTAGACACTGACACAGGGTTTAGGAATGTACAGTGTGAAATGTCAGCGTCCTAATGAAAGCCCTAATTAATTACATGACCGCTTTTGGATAAGGCGGCAAAAAATGTAAACAAGCAGTCTATAGGCATCAGCAACAGAAAACTAGACATTTGCTCTTGCATGTTGCAGGGAAATGGTGCAGAAGTCTACTGTGGTGGGCCTCACTTTGCTGCTGCTGGCTGCTGTCGGCACGTTTTTGGCTGTTTTCTTTTCGGTGCAGGGCAAGAAGGCCTCTCCTGAACCTGAACCTGAAAATGTTTACTTCAAGGCAGCAGTGGCAGCAGATGCTGGAAAGTGCTCAGAGATCGGCAGGTTTGAGCTCTGTTCTCCTGAAACGCACATTCACTTTTTGCCAACTATGACATGTAGTTTCTGTGAAATTGAAATAAAATAGTTAGTAACGTTCACATTACGTCAGATTTTACGTTATTGAAAACAAACAGCAAAGATGTTAGAAAGGCCGTAGGAGGAGATGACTGTTAAAATGTTTTGTTTGGTAACATCAGAGTTACATCAACGTTTTATCCTATACCACACACCAAAAAAAGTTTTTGAAGGGGTCAAAGGATGCCCAATTTACACAAATTCTTTAGGATCTTTCTGAAAAGTCTTTGGTTAAAATTTCTCAATGGTAGTGTAAGAAACACCTTGTTTACCCTGTCAAAATCAGCTCTGTTTTCAGCAAGCCATTCTAATCCATGTTACTTTAAATGCTAATGAGCTCTGCTGACCACACCCCTTTCTTTGGTGGGGTTACTACTAGGGGCGTGACAAGTTCTTGTGGTCTTGCGAGAACTTGACGTTATACTCGCGATAGAGGTATGATGTGGCGCAACAAATCTCCGCTGTTGACGGATGACGTTCTGACACAAATTCCGAAAGGTTTTCAATGGTCACATTATCGCGTCCAGTGTAGGCCGCGTACACACCTATCAAAGTATACTCCATCGCAGATTAGTGCGAACGGACGAGCTCGATACATACGCAACGCCACCAATTGACTTGCGCTCTTTCAGCATCCTTCTCGCGCATACACGGTTGTATACTCGGAAGTATACTTCGGTCTTTATGCTCGATAAGTGTCTCGTCACACCCCTAGTTACTACCCATTTGTGTTTACTTTAGTCACAGACCTTGTGACACCATCATGTGGTGGCTGAAATGTCAGGAGTAAATGACGGGAACACTTCATTTCGATAGTCCAAAGACATTTGAATAACTTTGTAACTACATGTCAACTAGCAGTCGTTAAGAGTATTAGTAGACTGTCTACTTAATATCTTCTAACTCTTTATTTTGATGAGTCCACAACATACTACGTACTGACTATCAGAAACTCTGCAAGTAGTAGTTACAAAGTTACTTATAGTATTCACACTTATATTAGTAGAATGTCTAAATGGAATAGTAAAATAAAGTGTAACTGCTATGTTCATTATCACATCTAATAAAAACGGATTGCATAACGCAGTAGTTGGTTTTAAAGGCATCAACTGCTAATGGTACACTTTTGTAGTGCAGATAGCGCTTTTCTTATAGCCTACTGTACTATTATTGGTTTGTATCTGTGAAAAGTCATGCAAGATGAAATATTAGAATGTTTTGTCAGGTTACTTAAAAATGTGCTGCAGGAAGTGTAATCCCCTTTAATTGGTTTTATGTAAGTGACAACTATTTTTTATTACCATTACCACTGAATCAAACTGAGCACACAATGAACATCATTTTAAAGGTCACATCTTGCAGGAATAGATCCTTAAGACTCAAATCCAGAGGTGAATAGGGTAAAAATGTTTATCACATCCTCAGATAATTAATCACAATACATCAGGACAACTGTTTTGAATCACATCAACGTTTTATGAGATGTTATGTAAAGATGCAAATGAGGCATTGTCTAATTAAATATACACTCATTTGCATACATTTCCAGAATGGAAATCTAGGTTTACCTGGTGTGCCAAGTTTTTACAAAGGAGCTTTGGATATCTTTTTATCACTCCATAAATCAGAAGAATATTGTCAAGAGTCAGGAATAAAGGAATGGAATGCTTTATAAATGAGGTCAATGATATATAAACGAATCCCTCAAAAACATTAGGAATTTAGATGGGAGTGAAGCTGATGTGTGGCTGAAATGGAGATTTGTGTAAAAGAAACATCTACAGATGCACAAAGATGAATTGTAATAAAATGAACACACATTTTTGTCCCAGCGTAGCGCAGTTGTCATGTTTTCAGTTGTTGCTGCAGTCTGTTAGTTAAAATGATCATATTAAGGTTTGCATGCCAAATGCCCTCTCTGTGTGTCCTCCAGGGATATCCTGAAGAGAGGCGGTTCCGCTGTAGATTCTGCCATTGCTGCTCTGCTGTGCGTGGGATTGATGAATGCCCACAGCATGGGTATTGGAGGAGGGCTCTTCTTCACTATTTATGATGCCAAAACAGGTATGCAGTCACTATTACCTGTCTGACTCAACCTGACACACTAGTCTGCTCTGTTTATATGTTTATATTTCTGTACATACTTTTTTACCATTTTATTATATTTAATAATATTTGCAACATTTGTATTAAAAATATTGCATTTTATATAATATTTTAATCTTTTTTTTAAATTTATTTTTGTATGCACACTGGATGAATAAAATGCCAATTAAACACACACTGCATAAATAAATGTAATAATTTAGTTTCATATAAAATAACTTTATGTAAAAGTAAGTATATATGCCAGTGCATAAAGAATTTATGCACACTTTTTAAGAATCTATTTTTATACTTTATGTATTATTAATCTTTGCATGTTATTTGTATATTTAAAAACAACACATAAAATGCAGTATATTTTTTTTCATATACAGTATTAAACACTCTGCATAGTTCTAATGTACATAATTGTAAATAATATAAATGTTAACATGTGTCTTTGTGTATATGAAGAATTATACTTAATAGTTCATACTTAATCTATTTTATGTTATTTAATTTTTAAATAGATTTTTAATGGATAATTGTTTTGATTTTGTAGGAAAAATGGAAACCATCAATGCACGTGAGACGGCCCCCATAAACGCAACCAGAGACATGTTTGGAAATAGTACAGCCCTTTCCCAGAAAGGTATCTATTAACTACATTACATTAACTTGGAAAATCATTAGTGCAGGATTTACACGATGAGTGGCCTCCTGATACGGTGTCAGTAAGAAGAGATAAGCATCAAAAACTATCAACACATTTTGAACAATCAACCTACCCAGTCTCACGGTATTTATTTGTGACACGTTTATTTAGTTATTTTCGTGCATCTTAGTTTAAAAAACATGCTGGACTTACGAAAATAACGAAAAAAAAACATGTCCCTGCCACGAATAAATAGATTTAATTAAATCACGTTACTAAATCACGAACTGCCTTAAGACTGGGTTGCAGTAACTCAGTACATCAGGCTCTATGATAAAGAGTGGATGGGTTAATTAAACCCAGAGTTGTATTTAACCCAGCGTTATAGGGTGTATACATAATGCCGCATGTCACGTGTTATGTATGTAGTGTTATCAACTTCCATATATATATGTATGTATATCGTCTAGGTTACGAACGTAACCCACGTTCCCTGAAGGAGGGAACGGAGACGTTACATATGGGATCTCGCACGAGAGA
>JAUMHP010000002.1:1891161-1905369 GCA_032361065.1 Enteromius trimaculatus | reverse complement strand
TTTATAAAGTAGGTTTGTGATTGAAAAATGACAATAAGAAATTAACTTAAGGGAGCTCTCGTCTGTCTGTCCGTCTCCCTGCACATTGATGCACTAATGACAAAGACTCGAAAGCCTTTTATCAACTGAACTGTACTTAAATTATTTGTTCTGATATTGACTTTATACTTTTATGATTTAATATATATATATATATATATATATAATTTAGAGATAGAGAAAATTGTAATAATTTATGTTCTTTGATGCTTTCCTGCTTGTGCCCGTCACAACAGCAGATGATGCCTGGAGGCAAAACGTGTCTTTCTCCATCGTTCCACATACATCATTCATCATCTCCTGCTTGTTCTGTTATTTCTGAGGGGTCTGGAAGTTTGCGCATTGAAGCGACAAGGAGAAATATATTTTAAACTACTATGGGGGCTCTTCACTCAAACTCTCTCATCTGCTGTTCTGATGAACCTGGGTGACTTGTGCTGCAGCTGTGCTTGTTATGCACCTCCCATGTCTTTGTGGTGCAGTAGACATGTGCGTTTTTTGAAGAACACACACGTCAATGAAACAGCCACACGTATGCAAAAATAGCAAATGAAAAGGTATTGTTTTGACGTTGACTGAATCCAAGGCAGCTTTAGAGAGGAGCTCTGTATCTCTCTGCCGAAGATGTAAAATTATTGAGTTTTTTAGCAGATGTTGTTGGTTATGAATTTACAGGAATTGTTCAACCAATATCTCTCTTTATGTCACTCTTTATGTATATACAATGCAATAATAACGGCAGCTGATGAGGAGAATTGTTACATCCTTATATCCTGAAGGGGGCATTAATGAACCATGATTTTATTTAACTTGACATATTTATAAAAACTGTCACCTGGACTGCATATCCAAACTATATTTGATTTTTTTCTCAATGTAATTAGATAGACACACAGGCAGGCAGACAGACAGAAAGACGTTTTAGTTTTTCTAAAGCTGTTGACTACATTCCCCTGAGGATTTTTTCAGGCTCACTGTAAAGTGCACTATATTGTGCATGTGCAGAACAGCTCCACGTGCTATTACATCAGCAGTATGAATCACTGATGAAGAGAGCAGTACTCTACTCTGATGAGGGAACATTGTGCCGGAACGACCAGGCTGGTTCTCATGAGCAATCAGACCTGCGCTGTATACAGGCTTTTAGGCCTGAGCGCTCTCTCTCTCTATACATTTTACAGCAAGCGAGAGGAAGAGTCATTTTCTGGAAGCTTTTTTTCCACTCTGAATAAACTTAGCAGACTGTAGTTTCATAAGTAAACATTCACTGCTGTGATAGGCTAATAGTTGTGTATGTTTCACAGTGTACAGTACATCTTTCACAGATAAATGCTGCAGTGACTAAAGGCCTGTACACACCGGGATGAATATTGCACGTGAATATTATAAGCATTTTTCACTGTTCATACCCAAGTGATTTTCACTGATGATGAGCCAATGGCTTACTGAAAAACAGAAATAACCCGGTACACAAAGTAGCACTGCGCAACTTTTTGTGCTTCTGACACTCACTTGTTATAAAGAAGAAGAAAGGAGCCAGAAGATGTGCCGGTGTGGTGAGAAATCGAGCCCCCTTCGAAATAGTGTCCGCTTAGGACCCCTAGTGATCCCATTATTTAAATAAATTCTTAAAGATATTAATGTAAAAATTTATGGCTAACTATACTTATATTGCATTATTGAACAAAATAGTGCATGATGAAACAAAATGAATGCCATTTCTTACACTTAATTAACTGCTGGTTAATAAATAAATGTAATGATATCCTTTTATAGGAAAAAAATTGAAAGCCATTAAATTAAAACATTTGACAAATTAACAGTTAATTTAACATAATTGGTACAATTTTTTTTATATGTATGTAGAATAAGTGCAAATTACCGTATAAAATATGCTGTGAAGCTAATAACTATGTCTGCTATGCTAGTACATAAACTGTAGCTTCAGCAGCTCCCGGCATGTGAACAAAAGGCGATCTCATTGGTCGGACAGTTTTTAACACGGCGCGTCAAACTACAAAAAAAGAGACATAATAGTTTTTTTTTTAATGATGCTTGGACGCATCGTGTTTTATGCTTTTGGGTGCATACTCACATTGGCGCCCTTTGTTTAGTCACGAGGCGTTTTGCGGGTGATTTTCTATATTCAGTCTCTTTAGGTTTAAACTGCATAATCGCTAATATCATACAATCTCTTTAACAGACAAAGCAGTAGTGACCATGTAATAAAAACAGTAACTCTAGCCCGATCTCATGGAAATTTGTACATATTTTACAAGGTGGGTAATTTGTACAAATTCGTACAACCTCACTCGTACGAGCTCATAAGATTTTTTCTAAATCGTACATATTTTATGAGCCAATTCATATGAATTTTTACGAATGACCTACACCTAACTCCACCCCTAAACCTACCTGTCCCTAGTGGGGTTTAGACATAACATACAAAATGGTGAGTGAGGTCGTATGAATTTGTACAAATTAGTACAAATTTGCTAGCCTGGGCCCGCCCATACTTCCTGTGAGGCTACATTCTATTTCGCGAGCAAAGTTAGTCTGGCAAAGCTGCCGTTTAAGAGCATTTCCATTCCCAAAAAAGTGGAAACCAATGAGAAATGAGCTCCCCCAACCTCCTCCCCGACACAGCAGTTCTGCGACCGGAGACCATACCGTCTTTCAAACATGGCGTGTACCAAGCAGCAACAATCGTTCGGCAGCTGTTTGCATTTTCATAACAGGTTTTTTTTTGATAATGGCGTAGAAGTAATTAAAGTAAGTAAAGACATTTTCCTACAATTGGGGTGTTTCTCAATGTCAAGGATACGTCCTTCAGGAAATAAAAAACTTCTCCCTATGTTCGGGGGTGTCTTTTTGTCTTCAGAGGATCTATATAATATGCTTTCTGCATAGACCTGCGCATTCGCATTGCTTGTAAACACTACATGCTCAAATGAGTGGGTGGGGCTTAACAGGCAAAAGCAGGTGATGATGATCTTCTGTGGAGGCATCGTTTAGCGACATTATTACATCATTGTGCAATCCACAATTTTTTTTTTTTACCTGTGCATCACATAAACAAATCACACTGCAATGATGCAAAAGAGCCTACAGCACTTTTGTGTGGTGTGATGATTTTAGAGGTGTTGAACAGTTCTCACAATAAGAGTTTACAATAATTAATAGTTCTCACAATATTAAAATAGTAGCAGTGCTGTATAGTTAATCCTCGAATGACTTATAATTAAAGTTACAATTTTGAATAGTCAACGAACACATTTGTTGAATATTTTTTGCTTTGTTCTTCTATTTGCATTGCTTTAATAAGTCTTTAGCGTAGGGATTTAAAGTTTTGAAAAGCCTCTTTTCTCCAGTCGCTAGTAAATTAAACATTCAGTGCAAACAATACATTCTGACTCATGACAAATGGCCTTGTAAATTACTCTTTTAATAAATAGTTCTAAAGTTTTAATCGGTTTAATAGATCCTTCACTGAACAAACGGAAGTCAATCAGTCAAATGGAAAACTAAATAAATCATACAGCAAGTTACTTCAGCATTTGTGTATATACTAAATGAAACTTTATTTGTTATTTGTAAACTCTAGATTTAGATGACACTGAATAACAAAGAATGAGAATTAATTAATGCATTTATAAATAATAAAATCATTTAATTTATGTACTGTATTAATGCCATGTCATATTAAACTATTTCCTCTTTGCTTATAAATCCTAAAAGTCAAGCAACTGTTGAAAAACAGTGGAAACCAGCCGCTGGTTGGTTTACCTAAAGGGATCCAGCTTGGCCAGTTAGCTACTTCCTAAAACAGGTTACCAAAAGTGTGTTTTCTAAATTTTTGACCTCATTCACTGTTTTGGGTGCTATATAGTAGCTCAGCGCTAATCCAGAGAGATGGTGACAGACTCCACAAGATTTGAAGCTGTCGCTATCTATTATGCTGTTTGTATTTTCTTATGATTTACCACTTGGCCTATTTTAATAGCAGTCATGTCAGGGAATGTCGTATGATGCTTGGAGGAGTAGCTCATGATTAATGCTAAAACTATATTTCTGGCTTTCTTTGTAGAGTGCATTCGTAATAAACTACTTGGCTTTGAAAACTCAAGGATGTAAACATTGCTATGCATGAGCAGGATACAGATTAATTCAAGACAGCCTGCACACTGTATATTACCAATGATTCACAAAGGTATCATTAACTGTTTTCCTTGTATAATTTTCTATATTGTGTAGTTATTATAATTCATTTCATTTGATCTGTTGGTTATGTTTTATCTTTATTAATTAGAATTTCTGTAAAGCAATCAGTTAAGAAAAAATCACTTATTCAAATCGGTTATGATGAGTTAAAATGAGCAAAAGAATCATTGAGATTTTACTTGCAGTTTACTGTTTTTTTAATGCATATTTTGCCTAGAAATATGTGTATATATTATATATATAGTATAAATAGTATTATAGTGGTATAAATATACCTCTTGAAACATAACACAAATAAATTATTTTTTAAAAAACATTACGCTCACCAAATCTGCATACCGTAAAAATAGTGATATTCAAATGTCAAATATTATTACAATTTAAAAAAATGTTTAATATTCATCTTTTAAAATGTAATTTATTCCTCTACTGGCAACACAGTGCTCCTTCAGAAATCATAAATACACTGTTTTGCTATATATATATATATTATATTTCTGTAGAAACCATATTTTTTCAGGATTCTATAATGAATACAAAGTTCAGAAGAACAGCATTTATCTTTTGTAACATTATATATATATTGTAACGGTTCATAAATGTATGAAATAATAAATAGTATGAGTGAAATACTCCATTTCAGACGTAACAAATATCAAATCCTGCATTTCTTCAGCATAATAGCCTCATTTGTATGAACATCTGGTGGAAGGTAAAAATCTATTTTATCAGTTCCTCATATTGATTGACAGTGTAAGAATCAAGCCTGTATTCGTCTCCAAATTGGCATGTGTTTGCATCTCATTTTGAATCGCTCATTTTAGGCTGCTGCATCAGAACAACACACTCTGAAAGACTGATGCAGCAGTTTCACACAATGTTCTGACCTTTATGAGACTGCAGTTAATAACAGTGCTTTCATCGTTTGAATAGTTGTGAAGTTGAGCTTCATCAAACTGATGCATAACATGACGAGAACAAGCCAATTAAAATGACTCAAGTTCCCCTGTGAAGGCATTGATTTGAATTCATAAAGAATGAAGATACATGAAAAAGACTACCTGATTTTTTGTAAATATATTACGAAGTGCATGCATTTATTCATTCTGTTTCAATTTTCTGGACAAGGTGTTTTTCACTAGGATAAAAGTTACAGATGGTCAGGATCAAAGAAGCAAGTACAGGCAGCTCCCAGTGCTCTGTTCAGAAGATGAATGGGAGCTTGTTTTCAGCTCCAAGCGCGCAGATGCCACGATGCATTAACATTTTATCAAAACACCAATATCTCAAACCAAACACTCAGACATGCAACCGTTCAGTGTGATGATTTGTTTGGCCAGAGTTGAATATTTATAAGCCACATAAGCTTTGGCACGGTGTTAAGGTTTGGTGTATGCTTGAAGTGTTGAAATCTAACAGATGTGTGACACAAACAGCCGGTCAAATATCAAGCTGACCCACTCCAGAGTTGTGTAGCGTCCAAAATTAATGCTTTGCCGCACCTGCTGATGGCGGGTGAAATGTGAAAAATTACCATAAATATTCCTTCCTGTTACGAAACTGCAATTGGGGTGGATTATATTATGTCTGGTTTTGGACAGATATTCTGGAGGTTCATTACAAGGTTGAATGTGTGTAGTTTGATAGACAGTCTGACTTGAGTTTTCTTTCTCTTTTAATGCTTGTTTCCACCTAGGTACAAGAAAGATAATTGCAATTTTTAATCTCACAATTTTTCTTGCAGTTGTAATCTCATGTCTCAAGAGTTTTTTTCCCTGAATTGAGAGATGGATAATCAAAATGATGAGAAATAGCTCCTGAGAATAAAAGACGTAAGATGTAAACTCGTAATTGTGAAAAAAATGAGATGAAAAGTTACAGTTAGACTCCCTTTTTTTTTTTTTAAAAGGTTAAAAAAAAACCGTAAGATATAAAGGCCCAATCCCAATTCTACCCCTTACCCCTACACTTTCCCCTACCCCTCCGTTTGGCGTGTTCACGTATAGGGGTAGGGGTGTCTCAATTCTTTTTTGGTTGGAGGGGTAGGGGGAAGGGGGAAAGAGTTTAAAATCCAAGTTTAAATTTAGCAGAATTGTGAGATTAGACAAAAATCACAATCACCTTTTTATCCCATGCTATAAATAAGATTCTGTACTTTTTGGAGAAATGTGCATTAATGAAGAAAATATCTGAGCTAAGTAGATGACACAAGGGCAGCAGCAGTACAAACACCTTTGTTGTTCATGTGCTATTGCATAACTATGTTTCTAATAAGGCTTCTGGCCAATAGGCAAGAGACCTTCTCATTTATTTAATCACCAAAGGGAGTTTTTCCTCACATTTTGGACACTGATCAAATCCATTATGCGTTCCAATTTATCCCCGGGGTAGAGATTGAACCAGAAAAGCTGTACACACAACTGTTTTTGAAGTAAAGAGTTGACAGTTTCCAATTTCCCTCTGTTTAAAGTTCAAAAAGCTGTCACTGCGCGATCATTTTTATGTCACGGTTTGTTCTCAATATCTTTTTTCCGCTTTGCTGCTCTTTACCTAAGGATCTGGCTGTTTTGCCATGCACATGGTTTAAATGTAATACAGTCAAGGTCCAGTTGAAAAGCATGACGTTGGAGGAGTACAGTTAATTCTCTTGAAAAGCATGTGATCTGTTTCCCATCTTCAGTGGCCCTGTGGGAGGAAAATAATTATGAAATCATTAGACATTTGAACTGGAAAGAACAGACAGCTAGTGCTTGTGTTTCTGTGTGCTCTGCTACATGTATCAGTGCGTTGTTTATGCACAATATGTATTTTCTATCATCGCACGTCTTGAGTGACATCAGGGGGATTATGCCGAAATGTTTCTCAGATGTGTTTGCGTCTGCAGTGTCTCAGAGTGTTCCTTTCAATCATCAGAAGTACATGAGATTCACGTACAGCGTCTAATCCCCTGTGGCGTAAGATGCATGTTCTTGATTAAAACAACCACAAACTGAACCATAAATCTGATCCAGACCAGAAGTATTATACCAGATTCGGCTCTGTGTGTACTGTACTGCTCACTAAGTTTTTCACTTATTTAATTAGTGCTTGTGAAAACCATTCCCAGGGTCAGAGGTTTAAAGAGACATGAATGATATCTAAAATCACACAGCAGGTATTTCTTTTCTACGTGATTGGACTTTTTGCTCGGCGGATGATGTGCTAACAAAGGTTGCATTTATTTAAGCAAAAATACAGTAAAACGGCAGTATTTTTACATTTTAAAAAGACAATTTAAATACATTTTCAAGTGTAATTTTTTCCATGTGATGGTAGAGCTGAATTTTTAGCGTCATTTCTCCAGTCTTCAAATATAACAGATACCATTTCTTATTATCATTAATGAAAACAGTTATGTTTCTTAGGATTTTTGTGAGATATATTATTAAAATAATACAACAATGCTAAAATATTATTGACTATTGATTTTTTTTTGTCATCTCTATGTGATCAGCTCTAAACAAATGACAAATTGCTGACTCTTGAACAGTTCATAATCAGAGGCCTCACAATTCTCACTCACTGATCAAATGCTTAGATATGCTTAAATAAACATAAGGGAAAAAAATGGAGTGTATATAGTAATCAAATACAACATGCATCCACCTTTAGCTCTTGTCTCGTATTATCTCCACACTTATTAATTAATGGACTAATGAGTTTCCATGCAAACACATTGTACTCATGCTCACCAAATACACTTCAAAACATCTCTGCCGACTCCTTTCAGCCACTCAAGAAAATTTTGAATTGATTGGTTGTCGATGCTAATCAGTTTTGAGGGTCTGATATCAGCCTAAAGCAGTTTAAAAGGATGAGGTAAAGGATAAGATGTTCAATCTTGCCCAGGAGCTCTCACGTCTGTCAAGATGGGTATAAAATGCAAAAAGGGGACACATCATGAAAATGAAGAGGTAATCCTGTACTGCATGTGGTTAAGTGACAAAGGCTGCTCCTCTGTTCTCTGTTGGTAGATTAATGTCCTAGTTTTTGTATTCATCATTCCCAGTACTCCAAAATTAGGATGCTCTGGGGGTAAATGACGGCCTTCTCAAGTGATTTGATGCTTTTGTGTAATTGTGTAAATATTTCAAACTTTACTTTAGTCTCTACTCCCGCAAACTTGTATGTATACCACCCTCTCATACGGTTTATAGTTTTACACAATATCAGATCACTTTATTAACCAACCAGAGACCTGTTAAATGCTTTTTTATGATGGATGGATGCACTTTATTGGACTTCAAAAGTCTCAACACCCATTCATAATCATAAAGCCTGGAATCATCAGGACATTTTTAATTAATCTCTGGTTGTATTGGTCTGAAAGAAGAAAGTCATATACACCTAGGATGGTTTGAGTGTGAGTAAATCTAATTTTCATTTTTGGGTGAACTATTCCTTTAATATCATTATTATTACAATAATAATGATAAATAATAATTATTATTACAACAATGATAAATAATAATAATAATAATTATTATTATTATTAAGTTTTATTAATTTTTAATTTTAATCACTTTAATCTTAATTGTTTGAGGCAGAGGTATTACTTCCTGTGTTGGGTCAATGCCATTCATCAAACAGGAAGTTCAGTGAGACACTGAAATGCTTCAGTATGAACGCGATAAGCTGACAAACCGCGTTCACCACCCACATGGAAATAGTAGGCGTGGGAGTTTCTCATTTGTGGCTTTCTCAAAGATAATCCTGATTGTTAGAGGGTTTTTTTTGCTTTAGTATCTCTTAGTCTTTTAGATATAGGTACTTATAAGAATGATATGCTGATTGGTCTAAGTGATCTAAAGGAAATGCAAGCATTTATTTACAACTACAATAAATGCATTTCATTTACAAAGGCCTCTTTAGTCTAGTACACCATTTCTCTTATTTTTTGCATTTCATTTCAACTTGAATATTGGTATTGTGCACGGCATATATTATTGGCTCGTGGCTTGTGATAAAATTGCTTTCAACGTTACTTGCTCTGGGTAAAAGCATCTGTCAAGTAATATTTATTTATACAATTCAGACTGCTTTTAAGCAATCTCACCGGGATGAACAGGTAAAATAAGGTTTGTGTGTTCTGCTGTAAAGATTTATCTGGAAAAACGGAATCAGACATTTTCAAACTGTGGACAAACTGTGAAATTATTGCACATTGTTTATAATATATATTCCAGACAATTTTATTAACCATTGCTTTTGGCTTTAGTACAGTAAAAACGTGAATGCCAACTTGATTGAAGTTTGAATATATAGCTGTTTCCTCTGACGTTATGAAGGGATCTTAAAATATATAGCTGCTTTTACATTTTGTAAGAAATGGGGAAAATTGCTTAATAAGTAAATGCGAAGGATTTTCTGAAGAGCATTTGAGTGCTCTATGCAATTATGCTACAGCATAGCCGTGGTTTCTAAAGTGTTCTGAGAAGTTTTTAACATGTTCCATTCTAGCAGGTTTCAGTATTTGTTCTTAAGGGTCAAAATCTCCTCACTTTGAGAGATCATTCACATTAAAGGCGCACTTACCTTTAACATCTCTGCTACATTGATCCGTGCCACATTTGAGTCATTGTGAGCCTGAGTTTCCATCTCTTCTTCTTCTTTGAAAACTGTACACGTGTCAGAGCAAATGTTCCCACCCTTCACAGATGGATCCTCATGAGCTAAGCAATCGACTTTTACAGAACTGTTGCTTTGGATGCACGAGCTGAGGGTCCATAGATGTTTGCGCACTGTATCGCGATTTAACCGCTTGAGTTTTTTGTATCCTAGAAGATTGAGGAAGGCTGCACGGTACTCGGGACTGTGGCAGTAGATGATTGGATTCAGGCCCGAATTGGTGTAGCCGAGCCAGTTCAACAGGAGGAACACGTTCTGTGATGGCACTGAAGGTTTGAAAACCTTGATGATATTGAGGAAAAAGAAGGGCAGCCAACAGAGAATGAAGGTGCCCATAATAATCCCCAGCGTCTTGAGCGCCTTGTGTTCTTTCACGACATGCCTCGTTGATCTCCGGCTCATGTTCCGTACAGTTTCACCTGGATTTCCGCAAGAGTCTTCTGTGCTTGTGCTCAGAAAGCGGAGTCTGTCCTTATCGATGAGTTTCAGCTGTCTGCTCGCGATGACAAACACCTTCCCATACACAAAGACCATAATAATGAGGGGCATGTAGAAAGACACCACTGAGGAGAAGATGGTGTAGATCTGGTTCGTATGGAAATCACAGCATTCTGAATTATTGTAACATTTCTTCGCCTCCTCATTATCATCATCTGCACGAGAAAAATGGTTCATTATTGGCATGAAGGAAACCAGGGATGCCACCATCCACACCGTGCAGACGATGTAGCCAGCTCTGCGCTTTCCAATGAGAACCTTATGCTCAAAAGGTCTCGTGACTGCAATATAACGCTCAACGGCGATGACACACAACGTCTCTATGCTGGCCGTGACGCAAAGCACATCCACGGACGTCCACAAGTCACAAAACTTGTTGCCTAAAAGCCATTTCCCACTCATCACCATGCTGGCACTCAAAGGCTGGACCATGCAACCCATGATGAGATCCGCGAAGGCCAGGGAGATGATGAAGATGTTGGTGGTGGTGTGGAGCAGAGGGGTGCGGACGACAGCCAGGATGACCAGCAGGTTCCCAATCACCGTGAGGAAGATGATCAGAGACAGAGGAAGAATGAGCAGGGGCTGTGCATCATAAACCGGGCTGGAGCTGTTGTTGCTCATCCTGAGAGGAAACTTTCAGTAAAACAGAGAAATGGTCACAAGATTGGTCAATGGCAAAACACAGCTGGATAACTCTACATCCTGGATTAACGTCCTGCAAGAAACAGGTTCCAGGTCACTTCTCGTCGTAGAACAATGATGGAACTTTTCCACCGTTGAGGAGGAGATATCAGCGACTCGCTCATTTCGAAAGTTCATAGGCTTTACAGACATGAGAGATAATTGCATGCAAACTCGCAGACTGTACGTTAACCAGCAGGGCAAGACTTTATTTGTTTTCATAGGAGGAGGAGCATGAGTTGGGTAGGACAACTGTGTTTTTGACCTACAATACTTCATTTGTGGCCTGGTTTTACTGTCTTAATTTTTGCAGATGTCTTCATTATTGTTATTTAATTGTTAATTGTTCATTTATCGATAGAAGCTTTGTTATTGAGAACGTTATACTGAAGTCAGTGATAAACAGGGAAATAATATCAGCAATAATAGCTGAAATGAAAACGGACAAAATCTGGCACAAATAACACTTTAAGGGCCTGATCATCTCGAATAACTAAGGAATTGCTGGAATGGGTTTATATTGTTACGCAGAGCCATCAAACTTTCCGCATCAGTCTGTTGTATTTCAACATGTAAATACATATTTTGAAATGAGTACAAAGCAACAGCTTTGTTTATGTGAGGTTATATATTGAAATACACATTTACGTGCTGAAATAAAACAGACCTACATTGAAAATGTATGCTTTATAAAGTAATAAAGCAATTTCAGCCAGCTTACTCAGGCTTCTTATCATATCGGAGGATCATCCTGATCATAATGCATCATTGTCTAACTTTTTAATGATTTTATTGTAGTATTTGATATTTACAGCTGCTGTCCTTGTATTGTTTACACACTAATCTGCTGTTTATGCAAAAACAAAGTTGTGCTTGGACATAAAATACATATTTCCATACTGAAATGAAACTGCACTGTATTTGAATAGTTTTATTGTATAAATTCTTGATATTTACAGCTATTCTGTGTCATATAAGAGCTGCTCCACACTTATTTTAAAATACAGATTTACACACTAAAATGAAATCGATCGACGTGGAAATATTTAATGTCTTTATGAATAAAACGAATTCAGCCATCTTACCCAGACTTTGTGTCATTTAAGGTGATCCAGTACCTCATCCTAACCCACAATGCATTGTTTTTCAGTGTCATTAAATTGTGAACCCACTACTCTGCACAAAACAAAGCTGCAGCTGCATGCTTATTCCAAATGACATACTTCCGTGTTGAAAAGAAACAGACCGACGTGGAAAATTTGATGAAGTAATAAAGCTTACCCAGAAATGAACTTCCTCTCTCAAATCATCTTTAATAATTTATGCTTGTCGGCAAGTTAACCCTTCTTCAAAACTCTTATCTTCCATTATCGTGCACTTGTTCTCCGTGCACCTTCCCACGCCTCTAAATATCGATGTGAACAAAATGTTCAAAAGGATGCAGGACGTGTGGTTTTGCGGCGGGCACAGTATTGTCAGCTTCCTGTGGTAGAACTTATGGCCTTCACAGAAGAACTTCTGCAGAATAAGCACATCACTATTAAAAAATTTATAATCCGTCAACATACTAATGTGCTGAACCTGTAATAAACAGGTAGATGATTGTGAAGGACATTATGTGCTTTGTTGAAGTTGTCTTGTATTTCTGATACGTTTCGTAGCTCTTGGATCAGCCAACGCACTGACCTGACCCTATTACACTTAATTCCAGAACTTTGCTTGTTTCCTGTGTAGCTGCGTCTTAGTTTTGTTTACACTGAATTCACAGCGTATAGACGGTCATGCTACAATGCACTTCTGCTTGTCAGACAGATTAGCCATCATTCATTCGCTTCCCTCTGGCAGTTGAAGCAAAGCTTCGCAAGGTTTCAGTGACATTCGGTTTGCTGCAGAAAATGACAGACTGTTCGATGTGAAAAATTTAGACTGGCAGATTGTTTGTCAGGGTGTCCATGTCAATAAGGCTACTGAAGTTGTCTTAATTGCTCAAGGCGAGTAAGTCATACAGAAAACCGACTAGGGAAGATGTTGAGCGTCTCATTTGTTATGTATTCTTTGATTTTGGTGTGTTTTTAATTCGCACGATGGCTGTACCACACACAAGCTTGACATTGATGGACTGTGGCCTCTGGGGAAGTGCAGCGTTCTCAATTTTACAGAGACACGAGAGCATGTTTGTTTCGCTGGCTTGTTTCGGTTCTCCGATGATAACTATAAAAAAGCAGCAACTTTTTAAATATTCTGACACTTTTTTGCAAGTTGAGGGAAAACTTCCAATTCTTGGCAAAAACTGCATGGCCTTAAGTGGCAGAGATTTATTTATGATGTGGGCCACCATTAGCTCAGGATAGCTGATGGGTAACGCTCGTGCTCTGGGGTGCTTGCTGAATACTGAGATTTACAAACCGGAATTTAAACCATTGCTGTCAGACAATTTAACGGGTTGATGGAGATATTGTCTTCCATTGTGCAGGCGACAAACAAAGGCGTTCATTTGACAGCCCGTGTTGGCTCATCTGTGATATGACAAAAACCTTCAAACTTGGACAGCATGTCTGTGCAGGTCCAGACGATCTGCAGTAAACACGAAGCTGACTCGTAGGCTTGAGATAACACAGTTTGACCAAACACACTGCATTTCCAAGATTATTGACTCAATTCAGACTCACACACAGATTTGTTTGCTTGCGTTATCTGTCTCTACCTGGTATTTTCATGAATATGATACAAATTGGCATGTTAAAAAAGTGGCCTTGACATTCATGACTGTATTGGAATATACAAATCCTACACCGAAAATATAATCTAATTTGTAGTATTATTATCTTAAGTAATCATTTTTCAAATACATTTTTTATTGCCAAACTACCAAAATTAAGATAAAGGATTTTGCCTCACATTACTACATTTATTAATTTAATTAGTCAACAATACAATGTTTGTTTTAATATTTAGTCATTTTATTTATTTCATATTAGTCTTTTTTTTTTGTCATTTAAGTATTTTTTTCTTTTTAAGTATGTCTGTGTATATATATATATATATATATATATATATATATATAAACACACACACACACACATATATACAATTTTTTTA
>JAUMHP010000002.1:1840529-1863701 GCA_032361065.1 Enteromius trimaculatus | reverse complement strand
CGGGTAGGAACTAAAACTCCGGCGAAGGTTCCCGCTGATGACCGTCAGGCAGCGCCACAGAGAACCGCCGTGCAACACATACCAATTTGTACAAATTAGCATTAGTTAGTTAACTCACCTCATATAAAATATGTATGAATTGATTGTGTTGAATAATCCTGTTCTCATCTACATGACAAGTTCCTTCAAAAGTAATCCAAATATAATCAGGTTGTTATAATGAAATACATTACATAATTTACAGCATGGCACTTTTTGACAAATATATTTTGTCTGATGTATTGTCTTTGCCCTAGAAAACAGATCATCAGCTAATGACAATGTAAAGGACGACCCAGTTTTGGCCGCTCAGAGGCTCCTACGCAGACGGAGAGCAGCCACTGCCAGACCTGAGAGAGTTTGGCCGGATGCCATAATACCCTATGTTATTAGTAGCAACTTCAGCGGTAAGTCTACAAATAGGCTCCGTTTTTATTTTGTTTTACTTCTTGTTTTTAAGGGGCTTAATTGTTTTCTTATCATATTAATATCCTTTATAATTTGTCAGCTGGTGCGCCAACTCAAAGTGTTATCAAAGTGACTTTAGTTTTTTACTGATATAAACTAAACCTTGTAGGTAGCCAGCGAGCCATTTTCAAGCAGGCCATGCGTCACTGGGAAAAACACACTTGTGTGACATTCATTGAAAGAAGCACAGAAGAGAGCTACATCGTCTTTACCATACGGCCATGTGGGTAAGTTCACGTTCTGCCTGTCACTGGGGAGAGACATCTGTTGCTCACCAATAATGTCCTTCCTCATATGGACTATTCCAGTTTGTCCCTCGGTCCCTGATGCACAGAAACACACCTCCTTTCCAGCATTCGAAAGCTCCAATCTTTTCAGCAGTTTTCTTTATCAGACTTTCTATACGCATGGACTGCACAAACAGGTTTTCTTCTAGAGCAAATCTGGCTCCCTGCAGTGCTCCAGTGTGGTTTGTGTCTTTATTCTGGGTAATGCTCTTTTTTTTTGATGGCGATCTTTCCTGTTTTTATTGCATCTTTTATTAAGTCACTGTGCATTGACATTTACAACACATTTTACAGGATATTCAGCAAAACTGTATTTGACTAGACACTAATGCATCCAGAACCATTGTTTAGGGTTTAGGTTGCTGGTTAACATTATTCGATTGCCTAGTTTGAATGATTAACTGTTAGAAAAAAGATGGGACTTGCGGAAGCACTACACCACAGTTCAAACAACAGTAGCCCATGTGTCATTTGTGACAAAACCAACCTTGACTGGATTCAGTCAGCACAAAGCCTTATTTTCTCAGCAGAGGGAGATCCTGACCTCAAGGTCTAAATGACTATAGAGTTTGCTGCATTCAGTGCACTCATGGTGTGTCTCCTTTAAATTGAGCTAAACTATGCTAAACTTTGATCATTCAAAAGGCTGAATGAACCTCTTTTTGTTTTTCTTTCCCAGACATATAGAATGTTTTCTGCATGCCGTGTATTTTCCATATGTCATGACATGCATTTTCTACCAAGTGTGTGTTTATTTATGGAAGCCCATATCCGCTCACATTAGAAAACAAAGCTTAAACTCGATATTATGACATGCTAAAATTATGACTGTCAAATGTATGACTTAAAAGGTCAAAATTATAAGAGAAAAAGTAAACTAACATTGATATAGGCTACACATTGGTCACAGGATAGTAGTCTAATGATAAAAATAGGACATTCATAATTAACTTTAAAACAGTTTGGAAGACCAAGTTCAATGCACACATTATTTCTAAAGCGTATAACATTTACAGACAAGCAGAATATACCCCAAAATATGAATGCAGCAATCTGAGTTGCACATTAAGTGTTTCTTTGGGGTAGAATGTAATATATATATTAATAAACTATATACCACATTTGGTCTTTTCATTAAATTCACTGTCTTCTTCCTTTAAACAGGGCCTGGTTTACAATTAACAATTAACACAACCCTACACCAAAGCAGCACAACACTTCAGATCATTTGCATAATGGAACACTTTTGTCAAAACTATACACAACTTTATAAAAACAATATTTTGTTACCATACGAAACACACACATTTTCATATGACTTCAATCTTTTGGAACCAGTTACGCACTGCTGTTGCTAACCTAAAACCCTTTTAGCAAGTCTAATTCTCAGTGATTAGAGTACTGTAAATGAAGTACACGGAAAAAGTGCAACTACACAACATTTCACCAAACACTACACAAGACCAATGCTGCAGGAAATATCATTGATTTCTCTCCATTTACACAAATCAGTCAACATGGAGAATCACAACAAAACCAGTGCCAGGTGTCATGCTGCTACACTAGTGTGGATAACACTGTTAGCTCAGCAAACAACAGAAAAACTTACACAGTTTTTCCAACTAGTGTGGTTTTATCAAAATACTTAACACAATTCACAAAACCACACACCCAAACTGCAAAATACCTCATATATCCTGCAAAATGAAGCACAGCAACTTACAGTTTTTTCCAGACGCTAGGACCCATTTCTCAATACTTAGTTCACTTTTGCAGAACTCTTCACACAGTGAGCACAACAGAAGTCTATGTGGGCTAAACTGAGGATCAATTATCATTGTTTTGGCACAAAATGCATTCAATGACTACATCTCTCTAATTTCATGAATTCTTTTCTCACTCAGACACAACAACTGCCAAAAATATTGCAGCTATAAACAATATTTATTGCAGTTATAAACAGAGATGTGTCCTTGTTTTACACTAGAAGACACTGTGTAATGCTACATGTTGTTAGTGTTTTTGTTTTGTGGGTGACAAAGTGTGTTTGTCGGCTGTCAACCTTTGCTAGTGTTCTAGAAGAATGAATTTATTTGAGACTTGAGGTTTTTGAATGTGAAATGAACTGCTTTGCTGAGCAGTTTTGCAAAAGTGAACTAAGTATTGAGAAATGGGTCCTAGCGTCTGGAAAAAACTGTAAACTACACAAATCATTATCAAAATCAAACTTTTGCATGAAATGGCAGACACTTCATTCATATTACCAGATTTTTGCCTAACCAACTACACACTGTTGGGCATAATGAAAAGCACCCACATCTTTAGTATGCTTTGCCACGAGAAATGTTGGGTTGGGTGTTGGGTGGTTTCTTTGATGGTCTGCATCATTCATACGCTCTGGTGGTGTGAGAGTGTTGTGAAGTCCAGAAATGTGAGAATATGGGTTGTGTTGTATGGTCCAAGGTTGGCATGACGGTGGAAGACACCATACATACTGGAGATGGCAGCGTACACAGATCCACATATGCTCGTCTGAGTTTCTCTCAAACGGCTCCTTATAAAGTTGTTTCATTCTGATTTGGTTTCGCTTGAGAATGCGAGCCATTGTGGACAGAATGACTTGTTGAATGTTGTCGAATAAGGTGCCACATATAATGATGTGGCTTTGAATTTCTCTCTCAGCTTCCTGTACCCCGGTGAACATTTGGCCCCTTCCTCCACCATGGTGTCATCTCTCAGTCCTTTAGAAATAGAAATATACGGCTTGGACACTGCAGGCTAAATATTTTCCCCCACTTTAGAGTACACTGTACAGGAAACTTGTACAGTTCATGAATGGCTGATGTCATACACTAAAGTAAACAGGTGTCACCCAGTTGATACACATGATGACATGGGGTATACTGCATGTGTACTACATGAAATTTTGGTTACAAAACTGTTCTCCAGTCTAAAGGTCCGGATGACAGAGTCGACAGTAAAACTCTCTGTCCAGCCTCACACATTGTCAGCCCACGGTTGATGACATGATCTACTAAGGTTGCTCTGATTTCATTTGAAAGTGTTTGTCTTTTTTGGCCATGAAGTCCTCTACCTGCTCTACCCCTACCTCTCACTCTTCCTCCCCCTCTTATTCTCAACCTCCCTCTTCCTGTTCCTCTCTCTGCAATGTCTTCCATTGTTGTTGTAAAAAAAAGGTTCTCACCTGTGGTCTTTTCATAGTGCTTACATCCTGATTAAAGTGTTAAAACTTAACCATTGAGGTGTTTGGCCTTGTGGCACATGTAATCAAACCATCATCATAGGAAACCTTGTTTAATGTTGTTTCTGCATCAGTGAAGAAAGTAACTATACAAATACATTAATTTCAACATTTGTTTATAAATTGTGTCTAAAAATAGGCCCACAAGTGTTTTCTAACTCCTCGTTGGCTTTGTTTATATAAAAGGTGCTGCTCGTTTGTTGGGCGGAGAGGTGGAGGTCCCCAGGCTATATCCATTGGGAAGAACTGTGACAAGTTTGGAATCGTGGTGCATGAACTCGGGCATGTCATTGGATTCTGGCACGAGCACACACGACCCGACCGGGACGAGCATGTTGATATATTTAGAGAGAACATCCAGCCAGGTACAGTAACTATCAAAACCTCTACTACATACCCATCTAGAATAACTTCTAATACTACAATATATGTCTATAGTTGCCAGAATTATTACTTTTATTATATCTCAAACCCAGGATAATTTTTAATTGCATGAGATTCAGTAGAAATGTGATGAAGCCTATGTTGCACTTCACAGGTCAGGAGTATAATTTCATAAAGATGGAGCCAGATGATGTGGATTCTCTTGGAGAGGTCTACGACTTTGACAGTATCATGCATTACGCCAGAAACACCTTTTCCAGGTTTGGATTCAAAGTAGTTGAATGTAACCTGTACACTAGTAAATATTATTGTTTTAGAGATAATTAGATATAACATATACATATATTTTATTGTTTTTAAGGTAAGTGTTAAGCAGATGGGACAGAGCAGGAATTGAGGTCTCGGTGCTCTCACAGAGTGCTGACTAACCTGTTGTTAGTGGCTTGAGGATGGAGATTCAGCCAGCTGCTTTGAGGGGGCCCGTTGTTTAGGACAAGCAGGAAGGAATTCAGACAGAGAGCCAAGGCTGAAGTGCAGATAGACTTTTAGGTAGAGTGTCCTTTGGTCAGTTCTTTTGGGTCTCACAAAGCTGCTCTGAATTGACCATGTTGAAAACTCGCAAAACAGTTTGGAAACAGTGAGGATAATGCTGATGTAGTATACACCAGAAAGAATTGAATTGAATCGAATTAATTATTTTGATTATTTGATTATCTGTTACTGTTCTTTATAATGTGTTGAATTTTGTTTAAACACAATATGCATGATTTCACACACACACACACACACACACACACACATATATATATATATATATTATACATATTCAGAAAATACTCACTAGCAAACAGTTTGATTTAAAATTATTTAAAAACATTTCTTAATGATATCACGCACAGTCAGTAAAAAGGTACAAAACTAAGGCGGTACTCAAAACTATTTTTTTTTCAAAATTCTGTAATTACTAATATGGATCTTTAAGATACCATTTAGGGGTAAATAAGGTACAAAGATGTACCTTTTCACTGTTGTATCTTAGAAAAAATTGTACAAAGCTGTCACAGTTAGCCTAAGTGTGTGGATATTGTTTTGATCGAAATGCTTGTGGTTAAGGTCCTCTATATCTTCTAACAGCTGTAGTCAAAGTCTGAGAAAAACTTCACATCAATTAGTAGCGCAGTGGTTTGTGGGAAGCTGGCATGGTTTCCCTGTGATTGTTATATTTAGTGTTTTGCAAAGTGGCCCCTCTCGTTCTGGGCTCTAGTGCAGGAATATTCACATAGTGCAGTTTTACCTCCAGAATTTTGCAGTCGGTATCCTGGAACCAGGCCAAGATAAATAAAGCTTTTCCAGGCTTTTTGTCCTGGACAATTGCAGGGTTGGAGTGCCGTTGTTCTCTGGCATGCAGGGTGGGCTCTGGGGAATCACAGTCCAGAGAGGCAATGCTTTTAAACTGTGACCGCTCTGCGTCCACATGCTGCGCATTCAGGGTGCTGTCGTCATGGGAACTAGATGAAAGAATAGTGGAGAATAAGTAAAAATCAAATGTGATTCATATTTGAGTGGTGCAAGATGGATCTGTGCTATCATTGTAATGTACAGTGGATCCAAAATCGAATAAAATACAATATTAAAAATTATGTTTCAGCTAGTTGTCAAAGCAATATTTTCAAGTTTAACTACATAACTAAAACAAAAAACATAATGAATAAAAACTGTATTAGTCTAAAGGCCCGTTCACACCAAGTACGATAACATTCAAGACAAGGATAAAGAAATAATTATAAAAATCGTTTTATATAATATTAAATAATATCAGTGTCCACACCATAACTGTAGCAATAAAGGAACAGAGAAAGGATATCACTGGAGTCACTGGAGCTTAACTGTAAAAACAAACAAAATTATTCACATGAAAACTAAAAACAGAAAAAAAAAAAATAATAATTAAAATTAATTAATAAATAATAAATATTATATTAAAAAACTTAATAGGCTATCAATTTTACTAAAATAAGACATCACAAGAATCAATAACATTTTATCAAATAAACACAGCTTTTCAAAAACATAAAAAAACCTACATAAAATATTAATCTGTGATGTCATAGTCACGTACAGTGCCCTAAGTTACACTTTAAAATACCAAATATATAAACACCACAGCATTAAATCAAAAAATGAAGAAAAAAAAAGAACAATCTTATAATTTCCCCGAAATATAGCACAAACACTTTTAAAGCAAGATATTTCACATGAAGAAGTTTTAATTGATAAATTATTGCATGTAAAATACAGTAAAATTACACATTTATAATATGTTGTTCTACCAACCAAGGACACTCTTTCAGCACTGCTCCAATATATGATATGATTTTTCAGATGCATTTTCCTTATATATGTATCTTAGACTCACTAAAAGGCTTCTGAGGGTTTACTCAAAAATAATTGGGGAGCTGTTGCTTTTGTGCTTTTGTAAAAATAGGGGCATCTATCTTGATACCATGCTGCCAAAGTATGAACTTGATGGAGTCCGACCTCCCATCGGACAGCGGATGAGACTGAGCAAAGGGGACATCGCTCAAGCTAGAAAATTATACAAGTGTCCAAGTAAGTGGCCTCATGCATCATTGTACTATATTGCCAAACAATATTGCCTTTTTACAGCCAATCTTGCATCACTGCACGACCGTCTGAAGAAGCTGCCAGATTTTTAGATTTCCTTCTTGTCTTGCTTCCAAAGTTTGGAGTGTTTTTGTGAATGCATTTGTGACTGTGACATTAGTTTAATTATCTTTGTAAAGTGGAAGAATAAAACAGCTGTATTATTATCCCTAGAACATTTGTTTTTCAAGTCATCTCCTTTGATCTCAGCTGGAATGATGGTGATTTCTCACTTCAAAACAAAAGCATGATCCCTAAAACTGACCTTAACATCTGGAAAACTCCTACTGTTTTCCAAAAAGAAGATCCGGTTTCCAGGTCAAGCATCTGTGAGTTTGTCTCGATGTGGTTTCGACTCTGGTTTGTGCACAGGATGTGGCGAGAGCCTTCAGGACAGCACTGGAAACTTCTCCTCCCCTGGGTTCCCTAATGGATATGCTGCATATCTTCACTGTATATGGAGGATATCGGTCACGCCTGGGGAGAAGGTAGAAGAACTTGACAAAGGATCATATACATGATATATATAGAAACACATGAACTGGATGTTAAATCTAACATATCAGTAAAACTGTATTATTTGTATTTTTATATTTATATTATTTAGATTTCATAAGATACTGAAGACTGTCGTGATGAAGATGAAAATTTAGCTTTGCATCGCAGCCAGGATTAACTTAAAATGTTAAAATATTTAAAAATGTTATTTAAATAATACTTCACTGTATTTTTACTGCTTTTTTTAATCAAATAAATGCAGCCTTGATGAGCGTTTGAGACTTGATTGATTAAAGGGTTAGTTCACAGGGTTAGTTCACACCTGTTATTAATTACTCACCCTCATGTAGTTTCAGACTCATAAGACCTTTGTTCATCTTTGGAACACAAATTAAGATATTTTTGATGATATCAAAGAGCCATCTGACCCTCCATAGACAGCAGCACAACTGAAGTGATCCAGATCTATAAATGTAGTAAATACAGTGGTAAAACAGTCCATGTGTCATCAGTTTTCAACGTTAACTTTTTTTTTGCGCAAAGAAAACAAAAATAACATAATTTGCTTAACCATTCTTCTCTCCCAAGTTATGTCTTCCAGCATTTTAGATATTGCAACGCTCTAGCCTGGCTTCCGTGACTATAAAGTTCATAGGAGCTTAGTCTGGCCAAGCTACCTTACTACCCGCCTTCTGGGAGTTGGGCTTAACCTGCGTCCATCAGATGCCTCTGTATACTACTGGACGAATCTACATCCAATCAGACCACTCATTCCGATGACGTATGCGTAGCGACGTCTCATTGGTTTCCACTTTTTTGAAAATGGAAATGCTCTGAAACAGCAGCTTTGCCGGACTGACTTTGCTCGCGAAATTAAATGTAGCGTCACAGGAAGTATGGGCGGGCCCAGGCTAGCAACGCACCACATATTTAACGTAATCAGCATTGTTTACGTTGGGGGGGGAAAGCGTGCGCATGTATGTAATGTCCGGTCTGGGATAATTTCAGTTGTATTGCTGTATATGGAGGGACAGATAGCTCTCTAATATCATCAAAAATATTGACGAAATATTGGAACGACATGAGGGTGAGTAATTAATGACGGAATTTTCATTTTGGGGTGAACTAACACTTTAAACTCCTCTGTAGTGAAAATCTTTTTTTATTTGCCTATGTGTTGTTTAACATCTCTGGCCCTGGTTGGCGTGACTTAAGTGGAGGCGGGGCTAATTTGCGTATTCTGTAAATGTAAAGGAGGCAAAGGTGTAGAGTTACATTCAAGCTATTTTAAGTAATTACAAAAATTATGGTCACAGGTAAAAACATTTAGATATGTCATTTTGATAATCAGAGAGGAGTTTTAAAGGCTACCGTTTTGACTATAGGGGGACTTTAACAACAGTAGTGTAGCTAACCTTTTGACCTCCAACTTCTTGTTCCTTTTGTCTGTGTTTCATTCCCTTTGTTAGATCATTCTTAACTTTACTTCAATGGATCTGTACAGAAGTCACTTGTGCTGGTATGACCATGTGGAGATCCGTGATGGATACTGGAGAAATGCTCCTTTGAAAGGTTCTCGTATTTAATAATTAAGATCATTTTTGTATTTCTTTGTCTTATATGTCTTTAATTATTATTCCGTCTTTGTTTTGATAAATAAAAAATCTCTTGGTTTTAAATTACTGAAATTAAGAATATGCAAATTTGTACCAATAGCTAACTAAATATTCCTACGAGCCTGTCTGTGACAATCTGAAATAAAGTGGAGCCCCGTCTTTGTTGATTTTGCTTCAGGCCGGTTTTGTGGAGACCAGCTACCTGAGGCCATCGTGTCCACTGACAGTCGACTGTGGATTGAATTTAGCAGCAGCAGTAATTGGGTGGGAAAAGGCTTCTCTGCTGTCTATGAAGGTATAAATCCACTGATCACCAACTGAGAGGCTCATCTGTTCCCCTGAACTGATCTAGAGTTAATATGTGATGTCCTGTCCATGGGTTCAGCTATTTGTGGAGGTGAAGTGAGACGTGACAGTGGGCAGATCGAGTCCCCCAATTACCCTGATGATTATCGGCCTAATAAAGTTTGCACGTGGAAGATTATCGTGCCCCAGGGGTTTCATGTGGGCCTCGTCTTCCAGTCGTTTGAGGTAGGGTGCACAAGTCTCTTGTGTTCTTGTTTGTTATTGTCATGTGCTGTTCTATAATTTGACTTTGTGTGTGAGCGCACAAAAATACATTACACACATTACAAGAATTCTCAGGAAATACTGCCGTTTGTACAGCATGTGTGTTCCCATGATTACAGTTGAAAAAACTGACAGAATACTGAACTTAGTTAATAAAGCAAAAAGAAATGAAAAAAAAAAAGTATCAGCCAATTTGCACATCCCTGCTTACCACCATTTCACATAAATGGGTTAAATAGAATTAAAAGTGTATTACATTGCGCAACACAGATTTTCTGATTTGCTGTAAAAAAAAAAACTTTATATATAATATTGTTATTATTATTATATTGAAAACCGCTAAGTAGACACACAAATGTGTATCAGCTCAATGTAACAAGAACAAAATTATAAGAATGCTCCAAAAACATTATTTTAATGTCTTTCTGTACTAACATTTACACAACTTTTAAAGAACATTGGTGAATGTTTTGGGAACATTCCCTGTTAGCTGGGTATCTCAGTTACAGATATTTCTAATTGTTGTTGTTCATCTGACGCATAGTGCAAATTTTTCTTAATTATATGACAAACCCTATTTAACTGGCAGCATTCCTCCAATTTTCACTGAGATTGTAAGAGGGCTGCTCTAAAGTGACTGAATCCTGCGACAGGGGGTTGTCCATATGAAGGTAAAAGGGGTGACCTTTTCAGCCGTTGCACAAAAAGTGTGTCTCTCCAAATCTGAGAATTCTTGAATACTGCGGGTTTACAATGACTTGAATTCAAGTCAAGTAATTTGTAATATTCAGTTATCTAACTAAATCAAGTAGTTTATTCTAGATTGTTATCTAATTGTAATTTGTTTTTAAAAGAATACGTTGAATATGCATATATTTAGTAGGACTTAAGAAGTTATTAAAAGAAAATGAAAAGAAATGAAAATACACTTTCTATCCTTATTTAAAAAAAAACAATAGAATTGTGAAATTAAATACAACAATATGATTTAATAATGTTCTGGGTTTGTTATATACGTAGTATGTTAGTATGTCAAAATTAAAGTGCTTACTTTATTTAGTCAAGACTAAAAAAATAAGAAACAATAATTTAAGGTGTACACACAAAAGTACTGCAAAAAGTCCAGTATTTGATATGACATTATTCCAAAATTATACAGTATTTCACTCACTCACTCACTTAGTTCTCAAATAACTAAATGTCGTAAGATGTTAGTCATCGCAGAGAAGAATATAACATCACAAGTGCTGATTAGCAGTACTGACAGTGAATCATTCTTACGTTGCTTCTTAATGCTTTCTCAGACAGAGAGGTGCCAAAAGTAACATTTCTGTTATTACCCTTTTCTCTGCTTTTACGCTCAGATTGAGAAACATGACAACTGTGCGTATGACTACCTGGAACTGCGAGATGGTGATTCTGAGAACAGCCCACTACTGGGGCGCTTCTGTGGCTATGAAAAACCAGACGATATCAAGAGCAGCTCCAACCAGCTGTGGATGAAGTTCGTATCTGACGGTTCTGTGAACAAAGCTGGGTTTGCAGCTAATTTCTTTAAAGGTGACACTCCTGAATTCTATATTGACAGCTTTGCTTCCTTTGTGTTCCTCTAAGCTTGAGTTTATTTTGTAATGCAGAGATTGACGAATGCTCCAGGCCTGATAACGGTCACTGTGAGCAGCGCTGTATGAACACCCTGGGCAGCTACTATTGCGCCTGCGACCCTGGATACGAGCTCGCTGCAGACCGCCGCAGTTGCGCAGGTGATAGCAAAACTTGTTGAAGTAAACTAATAAACTAAAAACCCAACCGGGTCTTATAAAAATACCTACCACTTTTTTGTGCAGCATCCCTAACTGCACGTTACGCTGCAGAAGTGTCCACTGAGTGGCGCTAAAACACAGGTTCGAAAGAAAATCTGAAATATTATTGCAGTTTAAAATAACAGTTTCTAAATACAATTGAAAATGTACTTTTTGTAACTTAAGTATTACACATTTTTTCAGAAATCATTCTAATAGGCTGATAAAATATTGTCACAGGAAGGGTAAACTTGTATCTATTGATCATAATGGAGCTACTTTTCATACTGTTACATGATCATTACCATGTGTCCTTTTTTTTTTGGTGAATTTGCAATAATCAAGAAAGGAATATTGATTCAGCAAACAGTGATTCAATACATCCAGCGCACATAGAAATGAGAGGAATTAGAGATTATCTGTTGAGATTGATTTTCTTGGCAAAGATAACAACAAAGACACTTGACTCATTCTTGCAGTCAAGACAGCAGCATAATAATGGCTCCTCCATCTGATCCCAGCAGCTGCCTGTGGTGGATTCATCTCCAAACTCAATGGCTCCTTCACTAGTCCAGGATGGCCTCAGGAATACCCACCTAACAAGAACTGTGTGTGGCAGCTCATTGCCCCGGTGCAGTATCGCATCACTCTGCTTTTTGATGCTTTTGAAATCGAAGGGAACGATGTAAGTCGACCATGCTGCAGACTGATTTGTAAAAAGGTTGCCAAGACCAAATAATCTTTTGACCGCAAAGACAATGTACTGAGCTCCTCTTTTCGCAGGTTTGTAAATATGATTACGTTGAGGTACACAGCGGCTTGTCCACAGATGCAAAGCTTCATGGGAAATTCTGTGGCACAGAGAAACCGGAGGCGATTACGTCCCAACTCAACAGTATTCGCGTTGAGTTCAAATCGGACAACACCGTGTCTAAGAGAGGCTTCAAAGCTCAGTTCTTTTCTGGTGAGATTGACTTGCGGTTGTCCTTTGCAACTCATATTGAACAATGTACAATGTTTCAGACAGATTTCATTTTAATTTCTGACAGAAGCCTGCATTCAGTACAAGAATGTTCAGAAAGCAATGTCATTCTGTAACACAAATCACATTTACAGAAATTTAAATACAACGGAAGTCTGTCAAGTGTCAACTGTCAAGGCTCCTTAGACTTAGATTGTTATATACACAGTAATATAATGATGCAGTTTATAATAATAATAATAACATGTTTCTTTTTTCTTTTTCTCTGGCAGACATGGATGAATGTTCTAGGGAGAATGGAGGTTGCCAGCATGAGTGTGTGAACACTTTTGGGAGCTACAGCTGCCAGTGTCGCAGCGGCTTTGTGTTGCATAGCAATAAACATGACTGCAAAGAAGGTTTGGCTTCACATCAGCATACCAGTCATTCCTGTATTGGAAAATATTTGTCATGTGTCAAATAAACTGATTAGAAAGGTAATAGAACAATTATTTGGTAAATCTAAAACGCATCGATGTTTTGTGAAGGCATTCATTTGCATTTTAACATAAAAAGTCAAAATGAAATACTTCAAAGCTGTGTATTCTTTTTGAAGTCATAGAAACACGGGTACAGAGTAAAAAATGTTTTGTTTTTGCAGAGTAGTTTTGTTATTGCTCCAAAGCTGGCCTGAGCGAACAGAAACGCTTCTTTTTGCAAACTCTTTTATCCCTACTTTAAAGGAATAGTTTAACCAAAATTAAGAAAATAAGTAAATGTTGCCATTTGCTCACCGTCATGCTGTTGCACACCCATGAAAACTGTGGTTAATCTTGAAAAAACACAAATTAAGATATTTTAAATGAATCTGAGAGGTGTCTGTCTTTCTGTTAAAAAAGGTAAAAAAAAAGGATAAAAGATCCAAATAGGTCATAAAGGCATTTTAAAATTAGTCCATATGACTTTTATATGTATTTTATTTAGAATTATGAAAATAAAACATAAGCTTATAGAAAATATACTTTAAATATAATGTCTTATTCTTTACAGCAGTCCTAATTCTGCATTCCCCACAATCATTTATATCTTGGATTTGTGTTTTCAGTGGGCTGTGATCAGGCCATTACCAGTGTTTCTGGAATCATCACAAGTCCTAACTGGCCAGATAAATACCCCAGCAAGAAGGCCTGCACATGGAACCTATCCACCACCCCAGGCCACCGCATTAAACTGGTAATTGCATCATTCAGCCAGACAAATAAGCCCCTGGTTATATATAGAGTATACACTGGTAATCAAAAGAATAGTTAAAACCATTGCATCAGCTCAAATTTGGATTCTCTTTATTCACAGGCTTTTGAGGAGATTGACATGGAAGCTCATGAAGAGTGTGCTTACGACCACTTGGAGATATATGATGGCCCGAATGGCAGAGCAACCAGTTTGGGTCGCTTTTGTGGGAGTAAAAAACCATCACCTGTCATTTCCAGTGGCAATAACATGTTCCTGCGGTTCTTTTCAGATAACTCGGTACAGAAGAGGGGTTTTAAGGCCTCTCATTCAGCAGGTATTTTTTTTTCGTCTGGACATGAGGTTCTCCTTAATAAAGTTTTGATTTGAGTTAACGATATTTGCTCTTGTTCTCAGAGTGCGGCGGTAGTCTGAAAGCAGAGATAAAGACCAAGGATCTGTATTCCCATGCACAGTTTGGTGACAACAACTATCCTGGAGCTTCAGACTGCCAGTGGGTGATCTCAGCGGAGAAGGGCTACGGAGTGGAGCTCATCTTTCACACTTTTGAAACTGAGGAGGAAGCTGATTGCGGCTATGATTACGTGGAGCTGTTTGATGGCGCTGATGTCAAAGCGCCCAGGCTGGGACGTTACTGTGGTTCTGGGGTAAAGCAAAAACTTTATGCAATAATTGTGCATAAAAATGTCTATAGCCTACCGTTTACAGTATAGCAATTTATGTTTCAATACTTTTATCATTTATAGCCACCAGAGGAGATCTATTCAGCTGGTGATGCCATTGTCATCAAATTTCGCTCAGATGACACCATTAACAAGAAAGGTTTCCATGTTCGGTACACAAGCACCAAGTTCCAGGACACCTTGCACACTAGTAAGTGAGTTCATCATGAGAGAAGCACTCTGGAGAACATAGCAGCCAGGGGCCTCTAATACCTCCAGCGCACCTTTAGCGATGCCACCCGAGGCCCCGTGTTCCCTCCCCCTCCAGACTGCAAAGAAGAAGACATAGTGGTACCAAACCCCTTCAAAAGCTGGGAGGACAAGCTTGATGCAGTGATATGGCAAAATAATTTGTCCTGTCGTACTTCAAAGGATCCATTAAAATCTCTAAAGGAAATGAACCATCTGAGTGGCAGATATTATCAGTATGAAGAGCTTTGTTGACTGAAAGTCAAGGAGGAAGGATAAATTAGATTCAGCATGTCCCTGAAGCACTTTGGCCTCCTAGAGATCTCTTCAGTTCCTCAAAGGATAGAATCTAAAAGACTTTTTAGATGATTATTTTATTATACAATGAAATAATAAAAATGCACATTGAGTTTGGAAATATATAAAATATCATTCAACAAGGTTTATTTCTTTTGTAAAAATCAATTCTAGCACTATTTGTCAGATGAGAGTTGTACATGATTATTCAGACTACTAGACTTAAATTATATGACATTAAATTTTCCGCCTGAGGCATTGAGCTGTAAGACAAAATTGTTAATGCGACTAATAAACATGTGAGAGGACATTTACTTTGACTTTGTGTATAAAATGCGCTATGACTGAGTGTATGAGTACCCAGAACAAACTTTACCAGAAATCTTGGTAGTTTGAAACTACATTTATAATGATTCGTTAATGGTAGTCCTGAGTCCTGTTTGTTTTTTTGAATAATGTAAATTTCGGTTTTAATTTATTTTAAAGTTTTATTTTTTATCAACTATGTGCCAGGTTAGTGGCAGTCCAAGTCTCAGCCCATTCAACAATGCTGTTTGGTTGCTTTGTGTCTTCCCTTATTCCTTCCATCTGTTATTTTCCACTCCACTTTCAAACACAGTTAAGAAGACTATGAAAAGCTACCTATTTACAATAATTAACTCTATAATTGAAGGGTTTTTACTACATAACCTTCAAGACGTGCCAGAGTTGGGACCCCACAGGATAAAACATTGTTAGATCATTATTGTGCGGTGTAAGTTTCCTAAATGACTCACATGGCACTTGCTGGTTAAGGTAAATTGGAAAAGACATTTGGTGAAAACTAGACCCTGATTTAGTCAGTCAGTGCAAAGCACAATTGCACCATCTTGTGGTTAGTGATGCCAACTGCATTGATCTCAGGTATTTAGTGGACGGTAAAAATGAAGCAGAACATTTTTTTGGTGGTTTATAGACATTTCTTTTATGGATTGAAGAAATAAACATTTCTCAACTAGCCCAATCGCTTTACAGGGGGATTTCCGGTAGAAGTCGCGTTCCGGTGGGCTAAAATACACATATTTTGCAGAGTTAGCCTGAGAAAAGTCACATTCCAGGGGCTATATCGGACCTAAATATAGGTGCCTTCAACCCGAGGACACGACCAACATCATACTTCAACAAAAAGCGTTAAAATAGCCCAATTTGGCAACGCTGGTCATGAGATGTGACGTCGAAGGCAGCAGATAGTGGCAAATATAAGTCCACTTTTGGGATCATCTAAAAACCACCAGCCATTGGTTAAATATCCGCCATACTGAAATGTTATGTGTATTTTATGATTATATGTTGCTTGCCAAAAATATCAATATATACAGCCAATTTTTAAGAGCTATCAAAGAGTGGAAAACTTTTTGTTTTCACAACAGTGTTACGATATCTACCAGCAGGGGCTGGCTTGACCACGCTGACTGGCCAAATCCTCACTCCTTTGTTTATTAGATCAAATATTATAAAAGTACAATATATAATATCTGCCAGGTAATAGGGTAACTTTTGCCTGGTAGTATAAAATAAAATCTGTGGGAAAGGATCATAAGCCATGGTTTCCAACCATTGCCTCCATTTACCCACTGAAATGTTAAGACATAAGTTTGTTTTTAGGAACTTGTCTCAGAAACGAAATATCTTAAGTTAATACATCCAGGTCCAGCCCAGTGTTTATATAAAAAATGAATATTAATATTATTAAAGAAAACATGAAAAAAAAAAAATCAGATTTTAGGTAGGAACACTTTAAGAGGCTCGTTTTCATGCACTTTATCCAGAAAGCCCAGGTTAAAATAAGGGTAAAGTGTCTCAGTGAAGATGTCCTTGAACGTATAAAGGTGCGTCATGCTCTCTGCATCGTAGAAGGACACCAGACCTCTTTTATAGTCCAGATACACGCCGATCCTCGCCAGTGGCTTTTCCGAAGACAGCAATGTTGGTGGAGATGTCCCAGCCATGTACTGAACTCCATACGATAGCGAGAGCGTCCAGAAGCCATTGGCAGGCATGGTATTGATGACGCCTTTTCTCGTGATAGATTCACGAGCAACTCCCACGGTCCAAACGGTGCTGCTGTACACCTCCACCTCCCAGTAGTGCCGGCCTTTAGTGAACCCTTGACTGCCCAACAGAGATAGCGCTGCATTGAATCGCTGTGGATTGTCCTGCATCGAGATGTTAAAGGTCTGGTAGCGCACACAGGTAAGCGAAGACGTAAGACTGAGCCAGGGGTTGGCTGTTTCGGAGTTAAATGTGATGGCTGAGGGAACTAGGAAGGGAACAGTGTTGCAGAGAAGAATTAGTTTATGCAAATTTTTTTGCTGAAAATGTATTTATCCTCTAGTACAAGATGCAAATAAGTTTACTTCTTCAACTGAAAAGATTTTGAGAAATGTAGCCAGCGCCGACTCGTCCAATAGGCAATATAGACGGTCGCCTAGGGTCCTGCCTCACTTTGGGGGCCCTGCGAACACTGCTATAATATTTGTTTGTTGTTTCTACTTCTACACCTTTAGCGCACATGCTGATGTGAAAGTTTTAACGCGAATGCACAGACCCGACTAAACAAAAAAAAAAAAACATTTTTATTAAAAGAATAGCTCTGTATAATCCATACATTAAAGGTCCACTGAAGTGCCTTAAAATGCACAACAATCACAAAACACGGTCACTATAGGTAAACCATGCTAAAACAAATTAAAGTTATTGTGTATAATAATATAAAATGTTTTAATAGATTATGACATTTACACAAAAATATCTTAGTTTTATTTGATGTGAAGGAGGGGTAGCCCATCATAACTGGGTTGCAGTGCAGGCGAGCAGGACTAAAGACAGCTCATTAAAGTAGTATAGAGAGTACATGTACATTAAATATGAATATTAAGCTTGATATGTTTCATAAATTGTACATCCATAAGTGCTGTCAAAGGTGTGATGTTTTGTGCTACCCGCTCAGATTGTGCTACCTCCGTGTTTACTCAGCAGCATATATATCTTCAAATTGTCTTTTTTGTGCTTTCTTCTCACTGTTTTTACACCAGTGGACCCAATTTTTTAATCTCGCCTAGGGCCCCACAACCCTTTAGGCCAGCACTGAATGTAGCATTAGAAAACTTGTTCACATTTGAATGCTCTGCACTGAATGGGTGAATGTTAAAATGTCTAAATAACAGTCAAATCAATAGATTTTCACTTCAAAAGACATTGATTACTTCTGGATTATTGTGATGTTTTAATCAACTGTTTGGACTCTCGTTCTGACGGCACCCATTCCCTGCAGAGGATCCACTGGTGAGCGAAGTGGTCTCCGAACGTGTATCAATAAAGAAACAAGCTACATTTTTAATTACATACATGGTTAATGTCCTTTTAATGTTTATTTGCGAAGCTTGATTCAGCTTCAAATTCATATTTACTTATTTTATTCTTTTTTCATTTAAGATTATTCCCAAACCTGGATAGATGCTTCCCTTCAGTGACTTCCACACTCGGTACTGCAGGGGCCCAGCAAAGCGGCCCTCACATAGTCTGGGTGGCGTCAGCGCTGGCTTCTCAAATTTCGGTGGCTGTCTGCTTGAAACAACACAAGTCCAGACAAAAATAATTCAAACATTTCCTCATGAAAATATGAATTGTAACAGATCCATAGAGGTCTCTCACCTTTGAAGCAGGCCCTTTATACTCTGCAAAAAGACACGAAAAAAGAGGATTAAGAAACTGGCTCAATTCGAGAGGCAGGGACAGAAGTTTTCCACATGAGATCAGTGTTTGAATCTCAGCTACTCCTCTTTTTTTCATCTGCTTCTCTGGAAAATCCCTTTGTGCCGCACTAATGACATTATCTTCCTATTGCAAGGCTGAGATCATTACATTGTATCCCGTGTTGACGCAAGTGATATCCCACAGAATCTGCTAGCAGTTAACTATTGAAATTATTATTTATGATATTTTGTATGTAATATACATTTACTTCTACATCACAGTAGGAAAGAAAATACTATGAAAGTCAATGGTGCCCCAGAACTGCTCTGATTCCCACATTGCTCAAAATATCTTCCTTTGTGTTCAGCAGATAGCAGAACAAAGACATACAGTTCATACAGTTATGGAACTACAGTACTTGCGGGTGAGCAAACGATGACAGAATTTTCATTTTCACCAGTGTGTGCCTACTTTGATCTTTTTGTTTTATGTCTTGTGTGGTAAAGCACCCACATTGAGCTTTTTTCCATAATTTTTTTGCACTCTTGGACTGTTTATGATTATATTATATACAACATTTTCATTGCATCTCAGTCTGTTTTTATAATGCGATTATCATTCTGTCTTTCTTTAAAGCGTAGTTTACACGAAAATCCCTGGAGGTCTGAAATTCTCTGTGGATGCAACTGATTGTAAGTATGCGTTCCTCCTCTACTGCCGTCTCCAACTGTATCTGGTGCTGGACTACTCACAGAGCCTGATTTTACCAAGTGCCATATGTTCATCATCTTAGTTGACTCTCGAACAACACTATGATTAACCAATCAGATTTAAAGAACCAGTTTAGAGTTTCTCAGAAGTTTAAACTTATCATTGTTTGGTTCGTGTACATCAGTGTCATTCATCTATTATTTCCTCGGATTTTAGGAATTGTTCATGGGTAAACTTAGGTTTAGGTGTAGGGATATTGTCAACACTACATTTTTGAATTATGTTGGTCCAGGGTCAATAAATTAGGTTGACACATCTAACTCTGTAAAATCTGGGTGTGCTGGATTACATTACGATCTAATGCTCTCACCACCTCCTACAGGCCTCTCTCTTTTGGTTTGCAGATATCTGTCAGTGTGACGCGTGGCTTTGCACTCACCCTGAGTAGAGTGTAAGGATCCTTTTCACTGAGCTTGTCCTCGATGTCGTTCATGGCTCTACGCAGACGTGATATCTCCACACTGAGCAGGGCCTTGTGCTCATCCAACCTTATCAGCTCTCGCCGTTCTTCAGTCTTCAGCTTGACCTGCAGGAGTTTCTCTTCCTGGTACAGGAACTGGTGAAGCTCACTGAACTGTGCCTCGATTCTCTGCTTCAGATCTGCAGTGTGGTCCTGGGTAAAAAAAAAAAAGAGAATATTTTTGCCTCAGAGGTTGAAGCATGCATTTGGCATTTACATCTTATTTTGCTCGGCTGACACTGTATATTTGAGAAAAATGCACCAGAATTTTTCTCTTCCATTTTTCCTCAAAATTTTGGTGCGTTTTAAGCACTGAAGAATCACTTGGAAGATGTTTGATGTTAATAAAATGGTTCTTTTAATATCTGTGAGCCCAAAGTTGTTCTTATGGCAAAACATTCTTTTGGAACCTTAAAGAATCTTATGCATGATGATAATTTAGATGATCAAGTGTTAATTTCCAATGCATTTTCATTTAAAAGGTATTGGAGAAGTGTGCATGAGGCTAAGTTTCTTCTTACCTTCAGTTTCTTCACTTCCTCTTCAGTCTCTCTCTCACACTCTAGAGCAGTGTTGAGCTCTTTTTGAAGAGCATTTGCTGAAGTGGTTAGCGAAGCCTGTTAATCATAAACACAATGAGCTTCCAGCTGAGCCGAGAAAGTTAGAAAACGTGTCTTTGATTCTTACCTGGTATCTCTGCTGTGCATCTCGCACGCACACCAGCGTGTGAACACGGTGATCCTGAGAGATCCCACAAACCAAACACACCAGCTCTTGGTCTTCCTCGCAATACAGCTTCAGCTCTTCTCTGTGTCGGCTGCAAAGTGGGGTCGGAGGGACCGCGTCTGCTGACAACTCGGTCAGCCGACCTCCACTCTCCTCAATCCCCTGGCAGTAGCTCTCCACGATGTTGGCCACTATGCGGTTGGGTCTGTAGCTTTGGCCTGGATAGACTTTCCTGCACTGAGGACAGGAACCAGACCCACCTTGGCCTTTTCCACGAGGGCCGCTCCAGTAACTCGAAATGCATGCCTCGCAGAAAGTGTGGTCACAGGGCAAGGAAACCGGGTGCTTGAACAGGTCCAGGCAGATGGAGCAGGTGAGATCCCTGCTTAGGCGCTGGGCAGGGTTCTTGGAAATTCGAGGACTGATTTCAGGCCTCAGTTTTTGCTTTTCCATTTTGTCCTGTGGAGGAAGATTGTTGGACATCTAGTGTGATCTCCTGTACTGTTCTTCTCTTCGTCTCTTCTCTCCCTGCTCTCTCAGTCTTCTGGCCCTGTCTTTCCTGTTGACTGTGAGAAAGGATAGGGGGAGCTGAGGGGGCGGTTCTTGTCTCAGGCTTGATCCTGCAGAAAGTTGACTGGAGTTGCACGTCCCCTCTGCTTTGCTTCAACATGACGTCAGACTTACAGTCAGGAAACTGAGAACCTAGACACGGACTGTTTATTTTTAGAGAAAACCTCATCTATGCATCGGTTCCATGATTTCCATTATAAGAAACTTTATTGCACAAACACAGCAACCTGGTATTTATCCAAAACCTTTTAATCCTCTCCATATGACTGCATATGTCAGCACAAAAAGCTTTGCAAGTAAAACCAGATGTGTCCTACTTCCCCCCCCAATTTCCTTTTTCAGCTTTCAATAGGAATATAAGCATCTTCAAAATTGAAAACATAATTTTTGAGGCAGCATGGGCTCAAAACTTCAACCCTGTTATTTATATATTTTTTTTATTTTAAAAGCTATTTCGGCAATAAGTGTACATTTTTAATATATTATTTTCAAACTGAGGAATGAATTTTCTGTTGCATCTTTGTATATATCAAAGTTCTGTTTCCCAAATTCCACCCAGTTACCTTTTAATTATTGCATTTTATTTTTACTATACAGAAAAGCTACTCTTTCTTGCACCCACAAGTGTTTTCATTTATTTATTATAAAAAGGATGCATTTGTAACGCCAAAATCTTGTTTGCTTTTCTCAACTTTTGTAATTTTTAAAAATTATTTATGTAATTTATTTCAAACTGAATGCTAATATTCTCTTCCTCTAAGGGCTGTTGAGTTTTCCTTTGTTGCATGTCTTAGTAAAGCAATCGTTTGTTTTCTCTCCTGTTTGACAGTAAAGTGAATCTTGATTCTTTTTTAAAATAACCAAACTGTCGTTTAGTATTTGTTTTTTAATGTAAAATTGCAAATTTTTCAGAGACAGTTGTTTATTTAGTTGAAAGTGGCATTGTGGTCTGCATATGCCTGCAGCAGTGGCTGATGTAATCTCAGGGGACTGCAATCCGAAAAGAAAGCGTCCGAAAAGACTCCCTCCCCATATACCCCAGGACCGCTCGGCCTACGCTTCCTTCCTGTTCATATTGTTATGTTTTTTTCCATGTATCCTGCCCCTCTTCCAAGTTCCCAGAAAAAAAGATGGTGCTACAGATATAATTTAATACAGAGAAGAACAGCCTAACCCTTATGGATGTTTGAATAAACATAGATGGATGTGGAGTGTCTCTTGGGAAACACAAAGTCAAAGTCTTGAGGGCTCAGAGTGACTCAAAATTGGGTTTTAGGTCAGCTCTGCAGTGGTGGTATCGCAATCATCACATGGAACTTGGCAGTCACAATAGGGGCTTTTAAATCAGAGACTCTTACAGTTGTTTACTAGGGAAATTCCAGGCTAGTTCAGTTGGGTGGGTTCAGGAGTTTTGGGGCTGGAGTGGGAAAACAAGAAAGCAGCAGTATGAACCAGCCGGTGAAGATTCTGCCTGCAAGATCCTGTGTTTGTTAGAACATGCTATTGAGGAATGCTTACACAATCTGAGATCATGTTGTAGATTGCTTTCAGCATTTAATGCAGAAGACTGCAAAAGAAAAGCGAAGACATGTTTCAAAGTTTCACCGTGACATAGATCACCAATAATTTAACTATTTTTTCAATAATTAATATATTTGCACTCTTGTGACTTTGTGCGCGCACACACACACAGTGTCGTCAGAAAACTTTTTGCATTTTTACTTTAACAAAAAAACTCATTCTGTATGATTTATAAGCTTTTTTTTTTTTTACCTCAATTTAGGTCTCCACCATGATAGAAGTCCCCATGAGTCAGGTGTGTATTCAGGTTGAAATCCTCACCAGGATATATAAACTCAACCACACACATAATGTATGTATGTGTGTGTGTGTATATATA
>JAUMHP010000002.1:1826747-1836905 GCA_032361065.1 Enteromius trimaculatus | reverse complement strand
GTTTTTTTTTAACAGTGGGTTAATTTGATTCAGGCAGTTGATTCAATAGTGTTTTCTAATTATGTTTTTGTTTTTTAGCATGTCAAAGATTCTGAAGTGTGCTGGAAATGAAGATATCATCACACTTAGGGCAGAAGACAATGCAGACGCATTGGCACTTGTCTTTGAAACACTCAGTGAGTTCATGAAACTTCGTTACTTGTGTATTTAACCTAAAACTATGGACTTGCGCCATATCTACTTTTCATGGCTGTATGTTATTGATAGTGTACTGTGAGTTAAATATTAAACGCATATTAAATGCGTTTTCAGATCAGGAAAAGGTGTCCGACTATGAGATGAAACTGATGGATCTGGATGTGGAGCAGCTTGGCATTCCAGTAAGACTTAATTTACAAAAACTGAGATGTGCATGTATTTTTTTCTTTAGTGATCATGTTTTATTCCCTTTTTCATTGTAGGAGCAGGAATACAGCTGTGTGGTGAAGATGCCGTCTGGTGAGTTTGCCCGAATCTGCAGGGATCTGTCACAGATCGGTGATGCTGTCATGATCTCCTGTGCCAAGGATGGTGTGAAGTTCTCTGCTAGCGGAGAGCTGGGCACAGGCAACATCAAGCTTTCACAGACCAGCAATGTTGACAAGGAGGATGAAGCGGTAACATTCTTTTAACATCTGCAAAATGACCAACAAATGTCAGGTCTGGCAAGTAATTCACAACGCTGTGTTCTTTACAGGTGACAATTGAAATGAATGAGCCTGTGCAGCTTATTTTTGCATTGAACTACCTGAACTTCTTTACCAAAGCCACTCCCTTGTCAAAGACGGTCACGCTCAGCATGTCTGCAGACATTCCCCTAGGTATGATAAATGCACTCATCTAGGGCTGGGCGATTTAATCGTCGATTTATTCATGCGCATTTCATCAGTAAAGCCGGTTCTTTGATTAGCGGTGAATCTCAATCAGCTGTTTATAAAACGAGCTGCAGTTTAATCGAAGATTAAATCGCCCAGCCCTACTCTCATCCCTATTTTAAGTTGGCTTTTGCGTTAAAACTATTTTAATGATTGACTGTTTTTATTTTGCAGTGGTTGAGTACAAGATTGCAGACATGGGACACATCAAATACTATCTGGCACCCAAGATTGATGAAGAATCGTCCTAAATCCATTACAAGAAGTCTGTCATCTGCAGAATTTTGGTCTGCATATCAGAAATTATTTCAATAGATGTTTTGGGAAAATGCATTTTACTTCTGTGTCTGCGGTGGTTTCCAATTCAATGGATTCACAATTCTGTAAACATCTAAGCCATTTCATATGATATATGGGCACACCTAAACATTAGTAGTTTGGTACTTTTCTTTACCAGGCACTATGGGCTGAATCTAGAGTTGTTAACAGACAGTTTGTACAGACTCGACTTTGGTTCAGTCTCATTTTCTTGATCTTTGTGCTCCCCTTCCTCCTTGACTCCACTTCAGGTTTTTGTCCAACTGCTCATTCCAATGTGTAGATAATTGTCTGTAAATATGCTAATTGGACCCTGTTCACCCAGTCAACCATTAATAAAAGTTTTTGTAATGATGTTTTTTTGTTTCTTGGGTCATCACATGCTTGATACTTTAATCGGTATGTGGATGTAAATCTATTAAATATGATTTAATGTTCTTGTAGTAAACTTGAATATAAAAAGAAATGTTGGAAATTATTTGAAACAATGTTGACTGAATTTGGCCACTAGAGGGAGGCAGAGTAGCAGAACTGACTTCAGTTTTAAGTTCGTGGGCTTTTTTTTTTTTTTTTTTAAAGAAAAAAACTAGTCCTTTCACTCGAGTATGTCTCAGAAATAGCATTCAAAAGGGCCATTCACGTTTGTAAGAGAAGACAAATTGCTTTTAATTAATCTTTCAGTGAAAATGTATCCAGTTCTCGAAACCGGTTTGGGAAAGAGGTTAATGGTGTCTTGGATCTATTTAGGTTTGTAATATTAACTAAAAATGGTAACGACTAATTCCGCGCGATTCTCGAGTCAACTCAGGCTTTTTGAATATTGTGCGGTTTGTAACGAAGCAACAAACGAGTGAGCCTCGAGTAAAAGCAGTTTGGACCGTAATAACACATGAAAGTGGCAGTATATGGGCCTACGCGTATTTTTTGGGACTTCAGTATGCACGCGCTGAATCTGTTTTCAAAGAATGAACACTTTTTGGAATCAGCTCAGGTTTGAGGGCAAGGAAAAAACACGCATCCACGAATCTAGTGTAGCAAATGTGTTATGTTTTTTAGTTTTGTGGTGGGAGGCTTGCCAGCTTGAAGTTCTGAAGATTCCCAATAGAGTTATTGCATAGGTATGTTTTTTTTTTTTTGGTACCAATTTTTAATCACGTTCATTTTTAATTGCTTGAGAAAACAACCCATGGGTGGGGTTAAATAATTTTTTATTTAAACATTTCATTTTTTTCCTCAATAAAATCAACATTACATATGTGCTATCCCAAGAATTATTCATATTTTATGGTAAATACAGTTCTTATTATACTTATTCTTCAGAAAAAAGACTCCCCAATTATAGTTATTAACAGATCCACACTTTATCTTACAAGACTCTGCAATCTTTGTTCTCCTTGAGCTTCTTTTTAAGACTGTGTTGAATTGCTTTGCCACCGTTTTCCTGCATGCCAGAAATGATCTCCAGAAGTTTTTTCACCTGATGACTGGTTTTATCTTTATTGTTGTTAAATGCACAACATCGTTCGTGGCAGGTTTTGATTAGTTCCTGAAGTTCTTTGTCACTGCCATTGATGTAATCAGTTAAAGTCTTTTGCTTCAGCTTCTCTTTTCCCGTGAAAAGAATTACAGTCCTTGAAGTCACGTCCTCACCAAACTCTCTCTTCAGATGTGGGAGAACCTCTCGTTCACCCTCTGTGAAACGACCAAGCTGCATAACCAGCAAATACACATCCGGCCGTGGCTGAGTGAGCTCTTTACACTTCTTTATCTGTTCTTCCTGGTTTTTAAGGTCTTCGCTGAAAAAATCTGGGGTGTCGATGACCCTAATCCTCGTTTCATAAACCGTTTCTTCTGCCATCTTGCACTCCTGTGTTACTGGCACAGAACTGGCATGGGATTCAAAATGCTGCTTTTTTAGGATAGTATTTCCTGTAGCACTCTTCCCACTTCCTGTCTGTCCCAGCAGCACGATGGTCAAAGGTTTTTGTAGATGCATCTTATCTGATGAGTAAGAATAGATACAGTCCATGCTACCAGTTTCAGTGTAATGATACCGAACTGTTATTTACTTGTTATTTAAAAAATGTTTTTTAGTTTGACAGGTTGAAGTCAAAGTTTGTTACCTGCTTCGTTTGGCATTACTGTTTTGTCATGTTCCCATCTGGAACAGAAAGAGTAATTGATGTTTGTAAATTAATTACATTTCTGCTGCTCATATTTCACATACTGTACCTGTCAGTTTCTGATGTTTTATGGTATTTCATCAGTTCTTTGATTAGTTCAGTGTTCTTCGTGAGTTTGCTGTAAACACACTGTCTGTTTCCACACTCACTCAGGATTAGCTCAAGGTCTTTTCCGCATGACGCTGTGTCTGTTGCATGTGCAGATACGTTTGTATCGTTGTTAACCAGCACAATTGTTTGTTCAACCATTTTCTGACCAAGCTTTTTCTTTAATTCTTTAAACATCTCCATCTCTTCTGGTGACACCATTTTGTCCTGGAGTACGAGGAGGAACACGCGAGGACCTGCATACGATGGCTTCAGCTCCTCCATACTGTCAGCTTCTGGATCTGGTGAGCTTGATTTATGAAACAGGTCTGGAGTGTTGATAATACAGACCTTCTCACCATCAACATCATCTACAAACCTTTCACAGCTGACCTTCTGTGATCGGAAATGATCTTTTTGAAAAATCTTGTTCCCTACAAAACACTTGTTGTTGCTTATCTTTCCCAGCAGGACCACTGTCATCATGCGTTTTCTTCCAGATGCCAGACTGCTGTTTGCTGAGACAAATTAAAAGATTAAGGTTAGGGTTAGATTAAAAAAATATGCATCCTTCACAATATGAATGTAGGACATAATTGAATAATGGTAATTTAACATTGTGGTTTTCAACTGGGTTGGGCATCAAAAAGTGACCCAACAAAATTCCAAATCCATATTTTCAATTTATTATAGTCAAGTCATATTTTCTGGTTTCGATTATGAGGGCCTGTCACCAATGTCACACTCTCTGTGATAGCATTTATGTAGTTGTCATATGTTACTATACATGGTGCGTTATCATGGCATGTTCCTTTTTCACATTTTTTGTCCCTCAGCTGTCTGCAGCCCTATCAGAACATACCAACGTTGATTTATCAGACACTTTTCATCATGTGTACTTTTGGTAAATTGTTAACTTTAGTGAACAGCTCAGATCTTTAATCATCATACTTTTTGTGGTTAAATAGTATGTAAGGTGCATTATTTCTTACAAATGTAAAAAGAAAAAAACTTTAATCATGCAAACATTCTCAATCAATTGTGGAAATACATGCACATGGATGCACCTCTGTGGTGGCTGGAAGCAATGTTCAAACCCCATTGTGACACAAAATGATGACTAGACAATTATAGTAGTAATTAGACAATTACAGCATGTTGATTTGATCTTATACTTTTAGATGACAGAGAAATTTGTAAGATATACCTTTGCTGTTTTCAGGCAACCACGACACTTCATTTATTGGATTCATTGCTGCATATGGTGCATCAATCTCCTCATATATGCTGCATGATTGAGATGATGTTACAGGTTAACATGATACATTTAAAGTACTTTATAGCCAGGCACAGCGACTTTTTATTTTTTAAAATTGATTTAGTTACTACTGTCACAAGCGTGTCTTACCTCTCAGTAGGTGCGGAGTCGCTTGATTCTTTAACCTGCTTTGCATGAATTCTCTTCCATTGCTTAAACACCTGTACTGTCAGCTCATTAGCTTTTTTTTTGTCGTGAACACACATTCTCTGTCCACACTCATCTAGTATTTTTTGGAGATTCTCATCCGCTTGGCCATATAGTTTTTCTGCCATTTTTTCCTGACTGTCAACTAGCACTACAATTGTATTTTCCACCGTTTTCTCTCCATATATTCCTTTCAGGCCCCTGAATATCTCCATCTCTTCTTGTGAGGGCTGTTTGCTCTGCAGGACCAGAAGAAAAGCACGTGGCCTCGGATATAGGGGTTTTATCTCCTCTAAATTGTCATCTTCTTGATCTGGGTTCCATCTACGGAAAATGCCTGGAGTGTTGATGACACAGATCATCTGATCACCTACTCTTTCTTCAGCTCTTGTACATGTGTCGTTTCCAGCTTTAAAATGGTTTGTCTTTAGGATGGCGTTTCCTATCATAGACTTATCATTGCTGTTCTTTCCCAGCAGCACCAAAGTGATCTTGTCACCTCCACCAGATTGCTCCACCTTTGCATTCTCCACTATAACAAAGAATAATTCATAGCTTTTTAAAATCTAGCTATGAGAAAGCTAGACTTTAGATTTTAATACCTTTATGATATCTTTACAACATTAATTTGCAATTCATATTTAATTGAGAAGAAATCCCTTTCTGTAATCTTGTGAGTTAATCTACCGTTTCACGAAACATAAATTGTTTCAATGCTAAAATGCATTTAATAAAAGGCGTACTTACGTTGTAACATTCTGACTTGTTTAACACAAAGCGTGAAGTGTCTCGAGGGCTCAGTGACAGTGGTAAGTAAATGAAAGTGAAAAATACCCATGTCTTAAATGCGTGAGAATAAAGGGCTTGTCCAAAATCTGGTATAACACGTTGAGTCAGTGTGCTAGATAACAGCTGTTCTTGACTTTTTGTTTCTTCACTGCATGTTGCGTTGAAATGTTTGTCTTTGTTTCTTCATTGCAGTAAGAATTGAACTAAAAACCGTAGCAAATAATGAAGGAACTTTAGGCGGTTGTGTTACATGTTTATTGCACCATCTTTTGGTTACACATAGACATTACACAGATTATAACCCAACAAAATCAGTTTTAGGGCACAATTTCAGTCACACACTAAGCTGATTTATATTCTAACTCATTTATTCAGTTTTTCTCAGACTCATGCTTATCCTGCGTATAGTTTTTTTGTCCTAGAAGCTGTTCGACCAGCTCAGTGCTTTTCACATTACTCCTGTAAACATAAACTGTCTCCTTACACTCATCTAGAATCTTTTTAAGGGTCTTATCAGCTTCAAAGGTCTCTCTTAAGTTACTTTCATTGCTGCCTATGAGCACAACAAGCATGTTTTCAAGCAGTTTCTTTCCAAATCTCTCCTTTAGTTCGGCGAACATCTCCATCTCTGCCTGTGAGAGAGTTCTGTCCTGCAGTACCATGATGAACATACGTGGACCTGCGTATGATGGCTTCATCTCCTCCATACTGTCAGCTATTGGATCTGGGCCTGGTTTATGGAAAAGGTCAGGGGTATTGACAATACAGACCATCTGATCGGCTACTCTAGCCACAACCCTCTCACAAGTACTTATTCCAGCGATGAAACAGTCATGCTGGAGAATACTGTTCCCTATCAGGCACTTGTCATCGCCGTTCACTCCCAGAAGCACCATGGTGATGATCTTGTAGTCATCTCCAAATAGCTTGACATTCACACTCTCCCCTTATTAAAATAAAAAGTTTGGAATGAGCCATTTTCAGTGTGTTATTATTTTATTTATTTATTAAAGAAGTCTCTTATGGTCACTAAGGCTGCATTTATTTAAACTGTAAAATAAAACCAGCACTATTGTAAAATATTACAAATTAAATTTTTTGTATTTCCGTATATTTTTTAAAATGATATTAGTTCAGGTGATGGCTGAGATTGTCACATGATTTATATCTTTTATTTTTAATTATACATTTTCAAAACAGTTGTGCTTAAAAAAAGCTGCTTAATATTGGGAATTGTGATATATTTTTAAGCATTTATTTGAAATGGAAATCTGTAAAGGTCTTCACTGTGATTTTGGATAAATCTGATTATACTTTTAATACAGCGTGGTTGAAAATATTTTTTAAGGAAAAAAAAAGAAACTAAACCAAAACATATGATAACATATGAAGTTTATAAATCAGTGTTAGTGCAGCGTTTGGAGTTGACCTAGATCCTAACGAATATTAATAATTTCAGATAAGCATTACCTGGAATTATGGGTTGTTCTGTCTCATCTGTTTCCTTCTGATGAACACACTTGTTCATGTCTTCATATAATCTACAGGATAATGTTGAATTTAAGGGAAAAAGACAGGAATTAGCTTTGTGAAGAATGCACGAGGCAATACTAAACGTTAACATTTGAGGAAGTCTACCTGCCAGTATCAGCTTTTAGTTTCTCTGACGTTTTTGTAATATGTATCAAAAGCTGTCTGACCAGATCTGATTCTGCCGTATCTTTGCTAAAGACGCAAATTCTCTCGTCACATTCCTCTAAAATCTTTTTGAGGTAAATATCCTCTATGTTGCAGGAATGTCTGGATGTCTCTCTGTTGTCGATCAACACTACAGTAATATTTTTTGTCATTTTCTCTCCAAATCTCTCCTTCAGTTGGCTGAACATCTCCACCTCTTCCTGGGAAAGCTGTTTATCGTGGAGTACCAGGAGGAACATGCGTAGACCTGTGTATGATGGCTTCATCTCCTCTATAGCTTCTGGTTCTTGGCATAGTCTCCAGAAAAGGTCTGGGGTGTTTATAATGTACAGCAGCTCGTCCCTCATTCTTCCTAGAGCCTTCTGATACATGGACTTTCCGGGCTGGAAGCAGCTATACCCAAGCATGGTGTTTCCTATCAGGCATTTATCAGCGCTGTTTTGTCCCAGCAGCACCACGGTGACAACGCTGTCATCGTCTGCAACATGTGCCGTTTTATTTTCTCCTATTAAGAATTCAAATGGTTTTCTCACAATCAGAGATAATTTTGAAGTAAACGTATAGAAACTGGCAGAGAATATAAAGAATGTTCAAACATTAGCAAAAGAATCTTAAAAAAAATACACATAAATAACGAACAAGTGTTTTACCTTTTGGCATGTTGAATTTCCAGTCTGTTCACCAGGTTGCGAGAAACACCTCTGGTTATATCTGTCATGAAGGGAAGCAAGGAAATAGTGAGCAAATGAAAGTAAAAGCTAGCTTTGTGCAAACATGAAAAATAGACAGGTGGCGTCACACGAGAATCTGCTTATATATATACTTATAGGTCACGCAAAAAATAGTTTCAGTCACTGTCGAGAGAAACTGTTGCTGAAGGAAATGGCCTGTTCAAGCTGCCTATGTTGTAAACGCTCTTATATTCCGCCAGGTAAGTTTATAACTGCTCAGATATTTATCATGTTTAAATAGTTTAGAAATGTGTAAATGGAAAGTGTTTTATGTCTAAAGTCTAATGTCAAATATTCTCAAAAAGGAATCTATCAATTATCGTTTGAATACTATTATTATTACTTTTTTAAATATGCATTAAAAATACAAAAAGAAGTTAATTTCAACTAATGCTAAAGGACAGATAATATATGATAATATAGGTAATATGTGAATGACTAATTAATGCAGCTGGAGGGATTTATTAAAGGAATAGTATGGAAGGCAAAGGTGGCCCTGGTTACAAATTTTCTTCAAAATATCTTCATTTGCATTCAACAGAACAAAGAAATTCATATAGATTTGGAACTATTTGAGGTTGAGTAAATGGGGAATTTAAATTTTTGGGTGAACTATTCCCTTAATAAGTATTAATACATGATGAGTATGACTTTTGATGTACATCATTTTTAATATATCATAAAGCATATATTTAATATATTTGCATAAAGCATATATGTATATTAATTTGTTACAGTTGGCCAGGCTTAAAAGGCAAAATTCAGCTTTTACAGTGTCTCAGGCACCCTCTGCTCTGTCCCTGTATCCACCAAGCCAGTATCTATTTTTGCTGTTTTTATAGGTCCACGACTTCGCATAGTAATGATTGGAAAAACTGGAGTGGGAAAAAGTGCTGTGGGAAACAATATCCTTGGTAGAGAGGTTTTTCTATCAAGCCCTTCTGCAAACTCTGTCACTGAGCGGTGCCAAAAAGCAATGCGCTATGGCCGAAGAGAGCTTCATGTGATTGACACACCTGGAATCTTGGATACCAGCATATCAAAAGACTTCATCAAAAGAGAAATAGTGAGATGTATTCAAGTTTCAGCACCAGGTCCTCACGTGTTCCTGCTGGTGATACAAATTGGCCGTTTCACTCATGAGGAGCAAAAATCAGTCCAGGCCCTGCAAGAGCTCTTCGGAGAAGAAGCTTCAAAATACATGATCGTGGTCTTCACTCATGGAGATGCACTCAATGGCCAAACTATTGAAGACTATGTGAAAAACGGCCATGCAAAACTCCGTAGAGTAATCCAGAGTTGTGGTAGCAGATTTGTTGTTTTTGATAACAGTAATGTGAAGAATCGAGTTCAAGTGGTGAGATTAATTGAGAAAATTGATGAAATGGTGGCAGCAAATGGGGGAGATTGTTTTACTCAGGAAATGTTTAGAGAAGCAGAAGAAAAGATTCAGCAACAGAAAGTGGAGAGAGCGGTCGCAGAGCTTCTTGAATATCAGTTTAGCTTCCTTGGGAGTCTTGACAACAGAGTTGCAATGTTCCAACAAGTATTGATAGAAGGCCTTTATGAACAATTGGCTCTTAATAATGGCAATGACTAAAGAGACTTAAATAAGACATCTTAGGAAGTTGTGTAATATGAAAAATGTTTTAAACATAAACACAACTCATTATGGGATATTACACCGTGGCGGAATATGATGTTATTTTATTTTGACTGTGCAGCACATAGCAGAATGAATCATTATACATAGAAGCTTGTGAATCTAATATGAAGGCACTGTATTCTGTAGCACTTTTTGTTTTCAGAGACTTTATTTGAAGTCATGATACCCCCCAACCCTGCTCCTGACGATCGACTGTCCTGCAAAGTTTAGCTCCAACTCTAATCAAACACACCTGAAGCAACTAATTCAGTTTTTTTTTTAAATCGGTTGAGAAATTAAGGGCATGTATGTTTGATTAGAGTTGGAG
>JAUMHP010000002.1:1805675-1818832 GCA_032361065.1 Enteromius trimaculatus | reverse complement strand
CGCATATCAGCAAAATACATTTTGACTCTAAAAATATTTGAGCCTTCATCAGAATACTTCAACTTGTTCATGCAAGATAAATGATTTCATTCGAATTTTAGTGTTGCTTGACTGTAAAGCCTTTATAAAGCACTGATACATGTTTGAAATAAAAATTGGGTGAACTATAACCTCAAGTTCATCTGTTTCCAAACAGAATATTTTATTGTAATCTTCTTTGTGAAGATCTTAATTTACCTGTCATAAGTCTGGCCTCTGTGGCTCTCGATCACCACCGGTGGGCACCCTCACAAGAATACTAACTATCTTTCGGACTCCATTTCCCAGGCAGGTGTGCCTGATTTCCAGCCCTTTATAAGCTATGCCTGGACTCTCAGTATTCACAAAGTCTTGTTTAGCCTCATCTGACATTTCTAAGCAGTTACCCATTGTTTGATTATGCCATGTATGATCCAGGACTGTCTGACCTCCTCTGATTCTCTGGCGCCTGCCCTACTGGTTGTGTTTGCTGATTCTGACCCTGTTTATCCTAATTGCTGCCTGCCCTGACCATTGCTGCTCAAACTGGCTGGGAGAGCGACCCTCTCAAACTGCTCTATCATAAAGGACTCAGTCTGTACTGACCTGTCGCTATGACAGGAATTGACCATTTGTATCGACAATCTGATGCATTCTTGATGCACTCATCATGTCTCTGCCACGTCTCATGCCACTCACTCACCATGAACCAGATCCCATGCAGATTGGTGTAACTCATTTCTTAGGAAAGGGAGAACTGGATCCGAAACACCTGTCCCTGTACTGCGATCAGCTGGGGCATCTAAGAGGTTTCCCAATCGTCCTACACACGAAACCCCACTGCGGAGAGTTCTGATTCCTGTTATTCTAATTAATTCGCAATTCCTGTCATACTGGCTAGTGAAGAAAGGAGGATTGACACCATTACTATAGACTTTTTATTGAAATTTTATTGATATCTTGTTCGCCAATGCTCATCATATCCCTCTCATGAAATGTGAATTCCATGTTGTAGAGGCAACACTAGACAGATGACCACTGGGCACAAGAAAGATCAAGTATATCACTCCTGAAATACTGCTTCAAACTGGCGTTTTGAACATCGAACCGATTCAACTGTTTGCAATTGAATCACACCCGGAACCCTGTCATTCACGGCCTGTGTTGACTGCAGAAACACAACCCCCACATTAGTGCTGGGCGATATGATGATATATATTGTGGGGATGATAGAATCTATCGTCCTATTTTTCTTTTATCGTTTTTATAATTTCTAACCTTTTTGCTAAGAAGCTCCATCTTGTGGTTTTGGATATGACGCTTTACATTGTTGCGACATGCTTTCCGCAGTTAACTCGTGAGTGCTTAAAGACGCAAGAGGTTGAAGAGGTTCAAAATGAATGCCTGCAATCACAACAAACTGAAACTGTTATGCAGGCAGCAGGCCAAGAAGTACTTTTTGGCTTCAATAGCTCCGACACGGAGCAGAAGACAGTCCTGTGCAATCTCTGCCAAAAAACTGTTTCCGCTAAACTAAAATGTGTTTTTCTCATTTGTGACAGTTCAGTAAAATGTCACTTCAAAATAAAGTTGCAAAAAAAAGTATGCAATGATATTTTTGTCAAACTTTTCAGAGAATAACTGAAAACGTACTTTATTGTGGTATATAGTGATATATATATATCGTTATCGTGATATAAAATAATCCATATCGTTATATATTATTTTTTTCATATCGCCCAGCACTACCCCACACATCATGGTCAATTTAGCAAATTCTGTAATGGTCCGACTTCTACAAACACAACTGCCTCACCTCAAGTTCCAGACCATCCACACCACCAGCGGATTAACACCCTGAACTGCTTCACATCCCAAACTTCCTTCTCACTGATCCAGCAACTGTGCAATCGACCTCATTCTGGGATCAACGCCACCCAAAGGCAGAATCTTTTCTTTATCTAAAGAAAGTTATCTAAGGGCTTCTATGGGGTTCTTCTTTGTCAAAAAGGATGGAAGTCTTTGACCCTTCATTGATTACCGTGCCCTTAATGATATAACCATCAAATTTTGTTACCTGTTGCCCCTGGTATTGGCCGCCCCCGAAGAACACATAAAAAATTTTATGATTTGGAGTATTGGTTGGAGGACAGATTGTTTATTTTTCTGCTAAATTAATGCTGGTAAATAGTTTTTCTGGTAAATATTCCTTTAAAAATATTGTTTTAAATAATTTTATTAGTAGTCGTTGTATTACATAAAGTAATATTTCTGTCAGAGATTCAAGTTAAACTGAGCTTATGTTTTTAAAAGGTTACTGATCAGATATGAGTGTAAATCCACCGGATGGGAAATTGAACACAGACTCTCTAGCTTGCATTGACTGTTTCTCTATATATAATTATATATAATTATAATAAATGTTTGAAAGTAGCGTACCCAACACTGCCAGTCACAAAGATTTTATTACAGCAACTGCTTGTATAACATCCATGCTTAAGTTTTGTAAGCCCCAGTGAATTGAGAATGTCCATGTGTCAGAAAGAGGATTGCTACTAGCCACATGACAAACAATAAATCAAGACGGTAGAGAGAAAGGTGAACTACCCCATATAAAAGTAAAGTCATTTGAGGAACTGAAGATGTGCTATGCTGATACTCTCTTCCCAGTGAAAATGGGAATATGAACAATGGCCAATCTGACCAACCCATGCTGCCCTTTCTCTAAAGATGTGAACAAACTGATTGAAAGATGAGGACAAACATGGACTGCGTGATTTACTGATGATGTTTAATGATATACACTGTAGTAATTAGAAACGCATGCCTAATGTATAATGAATTTCTTATATTTATTTATTTTCAATCGTAGGGTACAACGGGGCTAAAGGTACTGTACCATGGGGTAAAAGGCGCCTTTGATATTATTTTCATCTAAATCACTAGATAGCACAAAAACATGGTGTAACACTTTTCAAAACCTCTGCTTTTCAAGATTCACTCGTCTATTTGTCCGATCTTTGATGCAATTGCGTGCAGCAGTGCAAAGTTGTAGTAGCTAACGAGATTTAGTTAACGAATATATTTTGAGACAAACGTTGTCTTTATGATTTTCAATCATGTTTAAGGTAATTAAAACAACAGTTTTTAAATAACTAAAGAATATGTAAAAGTATAGTATTTGGGGTAAAAAGCACCCCTGCTGTTGGGGCTAAAGGCACCGTAATTAACATGATAATTAATAGATGACTGACTTTTCCATTTGTTCACATGAGATGGTAAATATTAGGGGTGAGACGAGACAATGGGTTCGCGAGAACGAGACAAGACCAGATTTTTAGACTTTTTAAAATAAATCCTCAATGATAAAATATATTGGGAAAAATAGTATTTTATTCAACAAAAACATTCCAAAAATGCAGGTGCATTTTGTAATCAACTTTTTGAAATTAAACTATTTTAATGGATTACATGCAATAATAAACAACATGTGAACACTGCAAAATATTTTGCCACAAACTGACAGGCAAGTAATTACACAAAAAGTATAAATAAATAAAAACAAATAACACAAATATCCCTTTAAAAGCAGGGTAAGCGATTTTTCAAAAAAGCTTCAGAAAAAAGTCGAGCCGAATACCAAAACAAACTTGTCTACAGCAAATGCTGCGCCAGCTTAAAGGCCAAAGTTTACTTCAGCCGTCTGCATACATCATTTTCGTCATCAGGAGGGCTTGCGAGCACCCTGTCTGTGTGCAGGCAATTTTTCAAGTCCACGTACAACAGTGTATGCGCAAGAAGAATGCTGAAAGAGTGCGACTCAAGTAGGTGGCATTGCGCATGTGTCGAACTTTTTCGTTCGCACTAATCCGCGATTGAGTATAATTTGAAAGCTGTGCGGTTGCAGCTGTGCATGAGACAGAAAGGAACGAATAAAGTGAAGTATACACATGACCATAAGTCTGTCTACACTGGACACGATAAAGCAACCATTGAAAACCAATTAAAAATTTATGCCAGCACATCATAAATAGAACTCGGCAGCAGTTTTCTGTCGGAGATTTGTTTTGCTGCATCATATCGCTATCGCGAGGTCTTGTTACACCCCTTGTAAATATAATATATTATGTTGGGTGTCCATATTAGAAATAATCACAATGTTTAGAATGAAACCATCATATTTAATATTTAATTTAATCATTAAAAACATTAAAATAAAAGATTTAATAAAATAAATGCTACTGCTATGTTTTCAATTATTATTGGATCTCCTTCAGTACTTTCAGAATCTGTGCTTATTAAAATTATTTTGTTTCTGTATTTTAAAATATATATATTTTTAATACATTTTTTAATGACATGTTTTTTTAATGATTTTTTTTTCTATCTGTCGTTTCGGCGATCCTCGTTTCACCCCTAGAGGGCGTTCATGTCCTCACCCAGCGAGAAGGGCTGAGTGATGTCCAGTTGAGCGCAGGACTACTGCTAGGGGAGCGGTCCGTCACCCAAGCAGTTCCTGATCCGCCCGCAGTGGGCGTCAATTCTGCTCAACGGCACGAGGAGCCGGTTGTTACCCAGTCAGGCGTGGCATGAGCCGTGTTTCGTCCAAGTGTTTTGCATTAGTCTTGTATAAATTCACGCCCCATGTCTTGTTTGATCGTCGATCGTTAATGTTATGTGCTTAGTCGTGTATGTCTCGTTCAGCCTCTTCTTTGTTTTGTTTTAATAAATGTTCTTTGATGCATACAAAAAATAAAATTACAATACAACAATGTTACTCTTAATACATAACACAGAAACTTTACATTTTTTGTCAGAACAGTAATGTGAAACATATATACAGTTCTGTGTAAACATAGTTTGTTAATGTACTGTAGCACTTAAAAAGTTTTTATTGATATCTTGTTCGCCAGTGCTCACAGGAATCATTTATGATCATCATTAAAAAAGTCCACATGGGAGGATGCTGTCTTACATAATCTGAGTGTTAAGATGTACTTAATTGCCTTTTTAAACCAGGGGTACAATAATGCATAGATAATAGGATTTATACCCGAGTTGTGTTGAGTGTGCTTCCTGAAAAAGAAAGAATGTAAAATGAAATCCAGCAAAGCAGGTGAACAGTTACAATTATTCCTAATGTAAGAGCAGCCTTGCTCTCAGATTTCTTTTCTAAAGTGTCCTTATTTATACTTTTTCTAGTCTTTAAAAGTAAAATTAGAATTTTCACCTGCTGTTTTGCAACATAGAATATTTTTAAATATAACGTTATTATCACTATGCAAGGAGACACAGAAGATAAGATCAGGTCACTGGCTCGCCAGGCGAAACTCATCAAATAGCACACATCTGCTCTGTGAGAAGTGTCAAAATATCCGTTATTAATTACAATGGCAGTGTTGTAACCTGAGGAACAAAACCAGCAGAGAATGATGCTGAATAAAGTTTTAGTTGTGGTTAATTTTTTGAGAGTACTATAAAGGACAACACACAGCCACGTAACGATCAACAGCTATTAATACTAAATTACTGAGAGATGCTGATAGGAGCAATCCAAGGGTGTTTGTAAACACTCCACACATTATCTTTCCAAAGTACCAGCATGTCTCATTTTGGTTGATGTCCTCTATGGGTATTATAATGAGTCCAATATGCATGTCGAGAATGATCAGGTTGGTTGGAGTGTTGAGCTTCTTGAAGTGAGAGATAGAGATGATCACCAGCAGATTCAGAAACACAGTCCATGCTGAGAGCAATGATACAAACAGGTAAATGATATTGTGTTCATATCTGGAGCGTTTTCCCTTGATGCATGATGAGTTGATGGCAGGAAAGCAGTATTGAGTCTGATCTGTCTCTGTCTCATAGGCCATAAGTGAGTCTCCTCCTGTTATGAGATTTTGCTCTCCTTACTGTCCTTTCATTTATACAGTGTCTGGATCAGACTGAACAACCCATTAGAATCAAAAGAATAGAAAGAAAGATAAGAAGAATGCTGATGTTAATTCTGCTAGCTCAGACTACTCATATTAAATGAAACAATATAGAAACAGTTGACATATAAAGGGTGTGATGATTCATGGTAAATTCTTACAAAGGAATTTAGGGAAAAAATTATTGAATGAACTGATTTCATAGGGCCCTACACAAATATTTCTGCAAATGATTGTGATGCTTAAAGAAAATGAATGCCTGGATATGTAAGGGCCTGTTTTACTTTAATTAGCGTCTAGTAATCTCTTTTACTGTCAGTTTGTTAAGAACTCTCTTGGCAGATGACCTGAGAAGACTATAATGCAGAACTAATGTGGTATTTCTTGTGTTTCTTGTGAAGTTTAGAATAAAATAAAATAAAGTTTATAACCAGGCTGTTTTGGGTCACCATTGACTTCCATAGTATTTTTTAGTAAATAATTTTTGGATTAAAAACTAAAAATGTTTCAGTCTCTATAAGGGGTCACACCCTTTTTTGTGTGTGGGGGTAGACTTTTCAAGTGAAAACTCAATCATATCTACCAAAAATGTAACAAACATTACATCTCACATTACATTGAGAACACACACGGAATTGTACACTGCACAGTCAATCTATTAATATACATATACACACTTAAGGAATTGTTTTACTTGTTTGCATAAATTGTGTTCACAATTTCATGACTTATGATTTGCAAAAATATTGACCCGAGAGGATGCTGGCTGAAAAAATCTAAAAGTTAAGATGTGTTTAAATGATTTTCTAAACCAGGGGTAAAATAAAGCATAGATAAGAGGATTCAAACATGAGTTAACATAAAAAAACCCATATTAGACAATAGAGTACGGTGGGTGGGACTGCTTCAGTTAGAGTCGAGATATAGTATGGAATCCAACAAAGCAGATGAATTGCCACAATGATTCCTAATGTTAGAGCAGCTTTGCTTTCAGACTTCCTCCTCACTAAACCTTCTGTTAAACATTTACCACTCTTCATTTGGGAGTTTATGACTTTCACTTGCTTTTGTGCAACATGAAATATCCTTACATGTAAAGTTATGATTAGGGTACATGGAAACAGAAAGGAAAATATTAGATCAGTTAATCTCCATTCAAACGTAAGCATAATATTACATTCATCATAACACAGATCTGTACTGTGTGGGATACTTATTACAATTGCAATATTATAAGCTGAAGCAAACAACCAGCAAAGACAGACAATGATTAACATTCTAGTCATTGTTATTTTCTGTGGGTATTGTAAAGGATGACATACAGCCACATAACGATCAATAGCAATTAACTCTAAATTACTGAGAGATGCTGAGAGGAGCATTCCCATGATTAACATAAACAGTCTACAGAAAGTGTCTCCGAAGTACCAGCATGTTTCAATCAACCTGATGGCCTCTATAGGCATGACAATAAGTCCAACAAGCAGGTCCGCGACAGCCAGAGAAAGAATGAGTAGATTGGTTGGAGTGTGCAGCTTCTTGAAGTGAGAGATGGAGATGATCACCAGGAGATTCAGAAAAACAGTACTTCCTGACAGAAGTGAAAAAAAAACATGTACATAAAATAGCAATAATAACTGACCCTGCCTTTGTTTGAGCAAGTTTTTTAATAAAAGTTTTGCGAATGGATCCACACGCCTCAGCCCCAATCGTTTCCCCACTGAGTCTATTTTTGCTGTGATATAACCACTGAATTAAAGTGACAGTGATTTGTTCATAGTAGAAAATAGCATGGATTGTCATGGAAATGTAGTCATTTCACAATGGATAAATATAATTAAAGTCTACTTTGTTTCACAGGAATTTTGCTAGGTTTAAAACAAAGAAAAGTGCACATTTATATTAGCAAGTCAACATACGCACTTGTCCTGTGGAGGTAGAAAACAAAGTTCTTTAAGACCCACGGGACTGTTTGTAATAAAGATTTAGGCTCATTTCATGGAATCATATCTGCATATCTAACGCACACAAACCGCAAACAGAGCATGTGTGAAACTGTCTTGAGTTGCCCTCGGAAGCTGTTGTGTGTTTTTCTATCCCTTCGTTCTGTGTTTAGGACTTGTATTATGAAGTGTCTCCTGCTGTTAACCTTTCAGTCAAATCACTTCGACGTTCGACGTTTCCTCTCCAAGATGGCGCCGGCGAGATCGGCTGCCGTCGCAACTGCTCCGACCCCCTTTTCTTTGTTTTCTAAGTTAGTTTTCAGCGTTTTAAAACTGGCAAAACCACCACAAGTGAGTACATTGAATATGATAGAGACACTCTTGTTTCTATTGGTATACAATGTACTCACAATCCAACGCTTTTAACTCTGGATCCGAGCTGGCCGAGTGAGATCCTGAGGGAGAACAATGGACGCAACGTGAAGCGGCGGCCCTGTGGGAAACGAGCCGGTGTCAGGAACAGGCTGAGAGCCCGTGCACAACGCACACCTCTGCCTAGCATCCTGCTCGCCAATGTCCAGTCACTGGAGAACAAACTCGATGACCTCATGGCCAGGCCAAAGTTCCAGAGAGACATTCGGGACTGCAATCTCCTTTGCTTAACTGAGACATGGCTGAACCCAGCGGTGCCGGACCACGCCATCCAGTTGGCCGAGCTCTTCTCGGTTCACCGCAAGGACAGGACACAAGACTCGGGGAAGTCAAGGGGAGGCAGTGTGTGTTTAATGGTGAACAGCAGCTGGTGCAACAGCACGAGCGTTGTTCCTCTTACACGCTCATGCACACCCAACCTGGAACTACTGTCTATCATTTGTCATCCTTTTTATCTACCTCGGGAGTTTACATCGGTCATAGTCAGTGCCATTTATATTCCACCACAAGTGGACATGGACACTGCCTTATGCGAGCTGCATGAGACACTCACACATCACCAAACACAGCACCGGGATGCTGCACTAATTGTGGCGGGGGACTTTAAGAGTGCCAACCTCAAACGTGCAGCACCAAACTTTTGTCAGCATATCACCTGCCCCACCAGGGGCGATAGGACACTGGACCACTGCTACACTACAATAAAGGACGCCTACAAGGCACAATCTCGTCCACCGTTAAGGAAATCTGACCACGCCGCCATCTTCTTCATGCCAAAATACAAACAAACGCTAAAACGGGAAGTCACGCGCTGGACGGACCAATCGGTGGCCCGCGTTACAGGACGCACTTGATGCCGCTGACTGTGACAAGCTCCGAAACAGCTACGATGGCGTCAATGTGTTTACGGACAACAGAGTGAATCTAGGAGCCTGTGGCAGGGACTAAGGACAATAACGGACTATAAAGCACCAACATCCGGTATGATGAACGCAGATGTGACTCTGGCAGACGAGCTAAACACTTTCTACGCTCGCTTTGAGGCTGCAGCCAAAGACGCTAACGATGCTAATGCTAGCAGCGCTAACGGCTGCAGACAGGAAGACACTGCCAGTACCGGAAACACGTTCATCATCTCCGAGCATGGCGTGAGGAGAGCCTTCAAGAGTGAACACCAGGAAAGAAGCAGGACCAGATGGCATCTCAGGTCAAAATGCTCACTCCGAAGAGCATACGCATTTGGAGCCGGGATTGGTTTGCAGCCATCGACCTGAAGGATACGTACCGCTGAGGCAGATGGGTATCTGCATCGTCAACTATCTCGACGACTGGCTGATAATAGCTCACTCGAAGGATTTGTTGTGCATGCACAGGGACATAGTGCTTCAGCACCTCAGCCATTTGGGTCTTCAGGTCAACCGAGGAAGAGCAAACTCTCCCCAGTGCAGAGGTTCTCTTATCTCGGTATGGAGCTGGACTCGATCGAAATGACTGCCCGCCTCACCAGTGAGCACATGCAGGCCATGCTGAACTGCCTAGATACGTTCAAACACAAAACAGCGGTTCCTCTCAAAACTTTTATAAGAGGCTCTTGGGGCAAATGCTATGTCATAACTCGCCCACCATGCTCCTGTGGAGTCACAAGCGGCTGAAATCGCAGCGCGCTATTCATGTTCCAGGGATACTCAACCGTGCAGCCGTTCAGCTCTCACGACAGTCCACCCACCCTGGAGAATGGCGGCTCCACACCCAGGTAGTCCAGCTGATATGGAGTCACTTTGGAGAGGCCAAGATCGATCTCTTTGCCTCCCCCGAGTCGACCCATTGCCCGTTGTTTTATTCCCTCCACGAGTCCCCCAGGGCGCTCGGCAGGGATGCACTGGCATGCAGCTGGCCTCCGGGGCACAAGTACGCCTTTCCCCCAGTGAGCCTCCTTGCACAGACCCTGTGCAAGATCAGCGGCAGCCCCTCCCTGGAAAATCCCCTGGAGGAAGGACCTTCTTTCCCAGGGGATGGCCATCATATGGCACCCGCGCCCAGATCTCTGGAACCTGCACGTCTGGCTCCTAGATGGGACACGGCAGACTTCTCCAGCCTCTCCAGCGCAGTCATAGATACCATCTCTCAAGCGCGAGCTTCCTCTTAGAGGCGGGCTTACGCTAAGAGATGGGGTCTGTTCGTCGACTGACACTCATGGCGCCTCTCCAGCAGATATTTGTAGGGCTGCGGGCTGGGCGACACCCAACACCTTCGCCAGGTTTTACGACCTCTGTGTAGAGGTTGTGTCTTCTCGCGTCCTTGATCAGGACAGCAGGTGAGCGAGAGGACCGACTGGCGCTCCCACGGGACCCGCACTTAAAATATCTCAGTGTTCCCTTAACTGTGTGTAACCTGAGTCCTCCTTGCCCCGCAGTCGGACTAGAGCGGAGTAGCTCCGGCTGTGCTTGCTCTGGGTCTCCTTCGCCCAGTAGGTGTGGCAAAAAACCTCCACAGCCAACCAGAAGGCTGTGTTTCCCTTAAATTATATCCATAAATCTTATCGATATATTTCCTTTTTGGTAACACTTTATAATAACGTCCCGTTGTAAGTCATTTATAAGTGATTAGTTAATTATGAAATGTTCATCAACAAAACATTCACAAATGATTAATAAGTGATTATTATGTTTAGTTAATTAATTTACAAGTCAATTACACGTTGTGATATGTTGAAAAACACACTTTTTTTAATTAAATAAAGTGTGTAAACCCTTTGTCTCATTAGGACAGACTTGGGTTCTATGTGGAGTGTATGGGATCTACTGATAATGTGAATTTTACCCTCAACTGAAATTCACATGAGGTGCACAGTGCTAAAATACTCCATGTGTTTACCATCTTTACCCAACATATCACTTACATAACAACATAACAACTTCTGATTGACTTATTAATTATTAATTACTTATTAATCACTTGTGAATGTTTTGTAGATGGACATTTAATCATTAACTAATCACTTATGAATGACTTACAATGGGCCGTTGTTATAAAGGGTTACCGCATTTTTTATTCCACATGCGACAACTGTGTGTTAGAGTCATGTGCTCTGCCCTCAACCACTTGCTTGAGCACCACAAGAGTTGCCACAACACTGAGGTCATTGGCCTTTTGTGTAAAGCTCAAAGGCAATTGGTCTCTCTGGCGAGTTCCCATATTGTAACGTCTTCGTTCCTTCCTTCAGGTAATGTGGGTTACGTTCGTAACCTAGACGTTTTCATGCCAACCCTGTATGTCTTCACCCTGCTTGTGTGTTGTCATGCCTACAGATTAGTTCATCACCCTCGTTACCTAGTTATGTGTTGTGTATAAAGGACCTGTCTGTGTGTTTACATTTGCTGTTCATTGCATGGATGTACCCTGTGTCTTCCCTTTTTTAAGCCCTCCGTGTTTCCCTGTGTTTTCCCCTTTTTAAGCCCTCCGTGTTTCCTTGTGTTTCTCTGTTCCCCGATCTCGACTTATTCCGTTCTTGGACTCTCGCTCTAGCCTCGCCCCCTGGACTCTGTTTGACGTTTGCCTGACCCACACTACATATACTGGATTATTCTATTGTCTCTGCCTCTGATATTCCCGTTCTCTGTGCCAAGACCCTGCCTATCTGTTCTGAGTGTGTGTAACAATAAATGTCTGCATTTGGATCCGCACGTCTCAGTCTCCCTTGTTACAGAAATGGAGATGAAAGATCTTGGTTTTGGTCTAGATTTTGGTCTATTTTAATTTTAGAAAGTGTGTTTCTTCTATTTGTCATGAAGGAGGCGAGTATGCTCACTCGCGGTGCGTGTGTGTGCTGCGTGAATGAAAATATTTAATAACAAAACTCCTAAAAAAAAACAAAAAGGCTGACGAGGCAGCAAAAAGGTACACATAAGGCGAGGACATGAACACGTTACGACATCACATTACATCAACGAGACCTGAATAGAACGAAAGGACAGCGGTATTTAAACACAGACAAATCAAAGACAAAAGTGAGGGCAGGTGTCAAAAACAGGTGAATTTTGTATTTTAATTAAATTACTGTAATAGATACACTATGGCATTCAAATTGCAAGATACAGATAAACAAAGAAGTAATACTAATCAGTGAGGTTTGAATGATCTAGTTCAACAAATTAACATACCAAATTGTAATCTTGGTCATTGATCATACATTTTAGCATTAAATGCCCCTATTATGCCATTTTAAAGGTTGCTAATATTGTTTTATGAGTCTCTTAAAACAGATTTACATGTATGCAAGGTTAAAAAACACTTTAGTTTTCTTCAAAAACAGATTTAATTTTACCGCATTTTTAAATGATTCGCAAACGAATCGTGTGAAGCAATTACTAGAGGTTCTTTCTAAGAGAATACGTCAACTACCTTAGTTAGCAAGGACTACCGTCAAAAGTGCTCGCAATTTGCTTTCGTATGCGAATCGGGCACACCTCTACGTTGTGAACTTCAGCACTGTATAATGCATAATGCACTGTATAATGTTTAACATTGTCATCATCATTACTTAAACTGAGACAAGCAGACAGTCAAGCTGCATCAATCACAATGTTTAGACTAACGTACATTAGGCCCACAGCTGAACAACAGAAACGTGAGTTAACCGGTTACCTAAACATATACAGGGTTTCTACACAACATAACATACACAAATACGTATTATGAACGTTCGCTGGAAAATACAATCATCAATTATTAATCATACTTACAGGTAGAAGTTCAGCAAGCCGGTCCAAATAAACTGGGCACTGATCCATCTTTTAAGACCAAGCGTTTGGTGAATATCGCGTTGTACTCC
>JAUMHP010000002.1:1770442-1782181 GCA_032361065.1 Enteromius trimaculatus | reverse complement strand
AGAACCATAAGTCTTAGAGAATTGAAACTTAGAAGGATGGTTGTACTCACAATGTGACAAAGTTTTGTTTTAAACAGTCTGATGAGGGTGATACAGGGATAAAAAGTACAAAATTGCTCATAACTCCTAGACGTCAGTCACAGGTTAAGATAACATGAAAATCTGTGAAAATCTATATGTGAAAATCTATATGTGAAAATCTTCTGTATGGCCAAATATCAGGCCAAGGTTATAAATTCTGTCACAGGTGTCAGTAGATCACAAAGAAAAGCAGCAAAAACATTGGGGATTGTGGTAATTGTTTACTTTATGTGCTGGATACCTTACTATGTAGTCATCCTCATTGAAGGAAATGACACAAAAGAATCAGCTGGACTTAATGTAGCATACTGGATTTTGTACATGAATTCCTGTATGAATCCAATCATTTATGCACTTTTTTATAAATGGTTTAGAATATCAGCTAAACACATTATCACTCTAAAAATATTTAAACCATCATCAGAATATTTAAATCTTTTTCCAGAGGATAAATGATCAAGAGTTTTACTGGGAAATATTCCTTTTCATTTCTTTGTAGTCTTCATGACTTTCTTCTTTAACTATATTCTCTTGTACATTAAGTAAAAAGTCATAAACTCCCTGATAAAGGGTAATAAATGAGTCGTTTCTTTTTAATCAAGATTTTATGAAGTATATTTAAAGTGAAATGTCTAGTCATAATTTCCTTTTCACCTTTTGTTAAATCACATATTCTAAAGAAGTGCAATGATGTATTAATTAAGTTATTATAGATGCAAATAAATTGTCAGTTAATTTAAAGTCATCAAACCTGTCTGTATATTAATTATTCAAAATTAGATAAATGCTGTTTAAAGTATATTTCAATGTAAAAGTGACCTTTTGTTGAGTCAACCAAAAAAACCCGCCGCCTAAAATGTTTTTTGTTATCTTGCCAAAATATATTAGTCCAGTTAACTCAACTATACTCAGTTTGACTTTACTATTATTTCTTTGTCCAGTTAACCTACAACAAATTTGTTACCCCACTTCCTTAATATTTTTACAAATAAAGATGACAAAGCATTATTTTCTTCCATTTATTTAATGATGGAGACAACACTTACATTTATATTTTAATTGAACAAGCAATTTTGCTGTCAAAAAATCACTTGAAAAAAATGGCAAAATACATAATAATGCACAATAACACATGCCCACACACACACACATATATACACGCACAGACATATACTTACAGACATAGACATACTGCGCAAAAATCACCAACAAAAATTGGTTTTAAGTTGGTTATTTCTATCTTTTTTGGTAGCATGTCAGTTGTGTAACGATGGAGGAGGCGAGAAGCGTGCGGATTTATATGCAAGCTGTTTAATAGGGAAAACTTGGAGTACAAACGGGCGGGGTCGATGACGGCAAAACAAAAATGGTAGAGGCAGAGCAAAAGAATAGTCAAAGTCCAGGCGAGAGTCGGTAACAGTAAATCCAAATAACAAGACAAGAGAATACAAATACAACTATAAACAAAAACGGGGTGTACAGTGCAAAGGGCCGTGCGAAACAGACAAAGACTTCCGGGTTAAATACACGAGAAACTAGGTCAGTGGGAGGAGTTAGACAATGTGTTGCTGTGGTGACTGATGGGACGGGCGGAGACCTGAGTGAATACACGTGACGACACAGAAACATAAATGAAAGTCCGGGATGTAAACAGAATGAGTTTGTGAGACAGAGACCAGGCATATAAACAGACACAAACCACAGAAAGTTCGTTGGGCGCTAGAGTGCCCTCCCCAGAGCTGGGTAGGCGGGCTTCCAGACGCCCAGACTTGGGAGCCGGAGGAACTGCCCACCAGGGCGGGGCAGACGGCGGAGAAGTCCACTTGAGAAGTGGCAACCAGGGCGGAGCAGATGGTGGAGACCTCCTCCGGGGCGGAGCAGGCGGTGACGACCACCGGGGCGGAGCAGGTGGCGGAGACCTTCTCCTGGGCGAAGCAGGCAGCGGAGACACCCACCGGGGTGGAGCAGGCGGCGGAGACGTCCCTCTGGGTGGAGCAAGCGGTGGAGACTTCCCTCTTGGCGGAGCAGGTGGCAGAGAGGCCAACCGGGGCGTAGCAGGCAGCGGAGACGTCCCTCTGGGCGGAGCAGGTGGTGGCGAAGCACAACGGGGTGTAACAGGCGGTGGAGACGCCTTCCAGGGTGGAGCAGACGCCCTCCTGGACCGAGCCATCTGCAACGACGCCCTCCGGGACCGCTCCATCAGCGAAGATGCCCTCCTCGGCCTAAATGACAGTTCAAAGGCCTCCTTGGCCAATCCAGAGCCGGGCAAAAGCTCAATGACGGCCTCCACAGCTGATTCAAGGCCGGCCGCAAGTTCCAGGACCTCCTTGGACAGCTCTGGGTAGGACGAAGTTTCACTGACGGCCTCCATGACCGCTTCAGAATTGGCTTACAGTTCAATGGCCTCCAAGGCCAATTCAAGGCTAGATTGTAGTCTAACGACCTCCAAGGCCGGTTCAGGACAAGATAAAAGTTCAGTAACGGCCTCCATGGCCGATTCAGGGTAGGGCAAACGTTCACAGGCCACAGTGATTAGTTCAGGGTCCATTCTGAGTTCCTGAACTGTCCCGACGGACCGACTCAGAGGCTGTGCAGCCACCAGCTGGGACCTCAGAGAATCTACGACCTGGGTTGACATCTCCGAGAAGCGTGCAACGACTGGGTAATGCTTCGTAGCCGGGTCAGGACAGAGTTGAGACAGCGGAACGGGCTCAGGTGCATCTTGTGTGTGGCAGTCTCGCGATCGGTGGCCATCTTGTGCGGGAACGGCGCACGCCGGATGGCGAAGCGAGTGCCGGTCCACGGGCTCGTTTTGCCGCTCACACCGTGGTGATTCTCCCGATTACTACCGCGAGCAGGAAAGTCATCCTCGACTTCCCCCACAGTAAAACAAGATCCACAATACAACAACACAAAGTCTATCAGTTGTTCCAAAGTCCAATCGGAGTCATCTTCTGGCAGCGCGTACAGTAATTCGGGGTCTAAACCCATCGAAAAACAGTCCTTGATTTGCCTCTCAGTCACTTTCACTCGGAGGCTGAGAGCAATAAACTCCTCTACATAATCCTCTATCGAACAAAGCCGGGAAGGTGGCACCGGTGAATAATCCTGCCAGCGAGGCATAGAAAAGTCTCTGTACTCACGGAAAGTTCCACAGCTGCTAAATCCTGGTTGAAGGTCCATTCTGTAACGATGAAGGAGGTGAGAGGCGAGAGGCGTGCGGATTTATATGCAAGCTGTTTAATAGGCAAAACTCGGAGTACAAACGGGCGGGGTCGATGACGGCGAAACAACAATGGTAGAGGCAGAGCAAAAGAATAGTCAAAGTCCAGGCGAGAGTCGGTAACAGTAAATCCAAATAACAAGACAAGAGAACACAAATGGACCGTGCAAAACAGACAAAGACTTCCGGGTTAAATACACAAGAAACTAGGTCAGTGGGAGGAGTTAGACAATGTGTTGCTGTGGTGGCCGAGACCTGAGTGAATACACGTGACGACACAGAAACATGAATGAAAGTCCGGGATATAAACAGAATGAGTTCTTGAGACAGAGTCCAGGCATATAAACAGACACAAACCACAGAAAGTTTGTTGGGCGCTAGAGTGTCCTCCTCAGAGCTGGGTAGGCACTTCCAGCTGACTGTGACAAGTTGAAAATCTGAGTTTACATTTCCAAGCATTATTTTTATCATCAATTGTAATAATGCAGTGAGATTGTCTGCACAAGGAGTCTGACAGTGCTCCACACAGAGATCTGTTAAAAAAAGAAATCTCATTTGTCGTAGTGCGTCAAACCAAAAAAATGAAAAAATGAAAAGGCATTTTCTTTTATATGATAGAAATTTATCCAGTATGGATTCACATGCATCATTGTCAATAACATACAGCATCCCCAATGTGTCATGTGCACTGAGTTGCTTACACATGAAAGCCTAAAGCCTGTAAAAATGCTACGACACTTAACTAAGCACCCGTCTTTTACTACTAAACCAGTAGATTTTTTCCAGCGAGAGTGATTGAGAGTTACAAGGCCAAAAGAAAGTCCTAACTAAACAAACAACAATCCCAGCAAATGCTCAAAAGGCATCATGTGAGGTGGCATATTTAATTGCACAGGCAAAACACCACACACAATCGGGAAAACCCTCATTAAACCCGCTGCTATAAGCTGGGCTATGCATGGGATAATCTGGCCTGTAAGATAGAATCAGGGCCGAGGCCCGGGGAATGGATGGACCCTGAGGTGGTGGAGCAGATCTGATGATTGTTTTTCCAGACAGAGCTGGACCTTTGTATGCCTGGCTTTGTCTGTATGCCTTTCCCTCGATCGCTCTGCTCCCAGAAGTTCTGGAGAGAGTACACTGGGTACACGCAGTCAGTCTACTACTTTCGCCATTCTGGCTGGGCCGAGTATGGTTCTTGAATCTGATATCCCTCATAGGCAGCTCTCCATGAGAGATTCCTGTCAGAAGGGACCTGCTTTCACAGGCAGGGGGTACCATTGTGCTCTGTTGGCCGCCTTTTGAGCCCATAGAGCAGATTTTCTGGTGTCGCAGTATTCTCTTAGGAGAGTAGCTGCCCTCTCAGTGACCTCTTCTCATTTAGAGTTTGCGCTTGTCATTCCTGTACCTGCGAGCAGGTTACAGTCAGAAGGTCCCTCCAGTTGTACGTTATTTCTGTAGCAAAACTCACTTGAGAAATTTGAACAGAGTTGGAGGCGGGGCTGGGGTGGGAATGAAGTCATTTTATTGCTCGATGCCTCACCAATGAACGAACGCCAGCCACAATGCAAACATTTGTATGCATATCATTCGCAGGCTCAAGTTCCCGTTAGTCATTATTCCAGACTTATTATTCCAGTTGTCATTCAAATAATGTATAAATCTCAGTTTAAAAAAAAAAAACTGAAGTTGCAGGGTCACAAATAAATGGTGCATAATAGCACTAATATCAAGATTCTCAATGAATCAGTTCGTTCGCTGATGGAAGTGCAGTTAAACTGTTCACACAAAGCAGCCTTATTCTCTGCACTCTGAGCGTTATTGATATTGTTGGTTGTTTTTTTCCAGGCTGGCTTAGCCAACTGTAAACAGAACGCTCAGCCCTCGGCCAAACATTTGTATGCATATGTATCAGGTTTTTTTTTTTTAATGCTTGGAAAATATTTTTATGACATATCATTAGTTTTACTGTTTTTTATATATCAGTAAAAGCGCAGCATTGTCATTTAATTTGTTAGAGCCAGCCAATGAAGTGGTATGTTGTGTGCGATGACGTCACTACACAGAGCAGCTCGTGCCGTTTCGGTGGTGGTCGTCGTCATTGTCGAATGAAAAGCTTCGCTTTTACTGATATGTAAAAACCAGTAAACCTAATGATATTTCATAAAAAATATTTTCCAAGCGTTTAAAAAAAATAGCTGATACATATGCATACAAATGTTTGCATTGTGGCTGGCATTGTTCATTGGTGAGGCTTTGACCAATAAAATTACTTTATCAAAATTACTTTGTCATTTTGTTTATGTCAATGACACATTACACATTTGTAACTATTAATCTGAAACTTTGAATTAAAGGGATTGAATTTAAAGGTTTTTTTGTTTTTATAAACTTCAACTTACAAATACAAATATTAATTTTACAAGTTTTCACATTCAAATTAGCAAGCTCTTGAGTTTTGCTACTGTTTTACCTTCATAAGATCGAGCTGGTAAAGGCAGAGGAAGAGAGCGGCAACCTCCATAATTGTTGTGGTCGGTCTTTCTGTCACAGCTGTGTGGTGCAGGATGGCACAAGGGCAAAGGCAAGTTTGCAAAATGACAATCCTTTAATCTTCACCCAGGCAAACAAAAAGGCAGGGTATATAGCGCACAGAATAACATTAAAGACCAACAAACAAAGGCAAAGCAGAACGGCCTTTTAAACATTTAAACACTAAGGGAAAACTGACAAAACGTGCGGGGAGCACAGGCGGAGACAGGTTAAACTGATTAACAAGACCAAATAAGGCAAAACAGGAAGACACAAAAACGTAACTAAAACTAGGCAAAACAGATGACGTGACAGTGTGATAACTTCAATCTAATTAAGGGCAACATAATATTTATTAAAATGAGTTTATGTGAATATTGTTTTTTTAGTACACTTAAACACTTAAAATGTTATTTTAAATATTGTACACAACTTGAACAAACTTCAACAGGTAATACTGTCAGCTGTGTCATGTTATATAGACAAAATCCTTAACAATTCTCATTTATAATCGTTACTAATACGGCTTCTTGTTATCAAGATCTTATGTGTTCTGTTAATGCATGAGCTTCATATTAGCCTGTTTGCAATGCACTTTCCTTCCAGTAATACAATAAAACAAAAAGCTTTGAGCTTTGTTACTTTTTAATAAACAAGTATCATTAACATTCAGCCAAATTCATTAAAAAAATTCTTAAAATACATACGGATTTGGTGCTCTGTAATACGGCATGCGCAATAGCTTTAACAACCTCCATTCAAGCGGCAAGTTAAACCATTATATCTAGCATGAAATAAATGAAATGTCTCATGTAATTGCTTTTCAGGTAAAGCTATATATTTTCCTCAGAATAACATTTGGGCATCCATAAGCTCATCAGTCAGCTAGAAAAAGAACTATAAAGCATTTTGTGATATATTTATTCGAGAGTGAATTTGCGTTTTCATTGTTCCAATCCTATGTTCGTATTAACAATATTAACGACCCAATGTTTTTATGCAGCAAACATAGTTGTAAATGTGAAAGTAGTTAATGTACTTTTAAAACTATTTGAAACTATTAAGACATCAGTATTTTAAATTAATATAATAATATGTTTAAATGTTATTAAACATATGATAACTTAATAAAAAAAACTTTGTGTCTAAAAACAGTAAATCGTGTCACTTTATGTCTTAAAATAATGTTACTATAGTCATTCTCCAACCCCACTCATACAGTGTTCATTTTACTTGTGCAGCTCTTAAAAAGGTCTATAAATTGCCTTAAAATTAAATTTACCCTGTAAATAATGAAATTAAAAAAAAAATGTCATTGATATTTGTGTATTGGAAATGTTTTTGATTAACATTTTGGATTAACATTTAGACATATCTATTTGTCTATATCTAGATAAGATGCTGATAAATACAAAAGGGTACACATAAACATAATAAGGATTACACTTAAACACATGACAGTATGATTGAAAATCTAGAGGAAAGTATTCCAAAAAAATCAGAGTGACGCAGACCTTCTTTCAAAAAAAAGATGCCATTATACAAGTTGTAAAAAAAAAAGTATTTTTATGTTTTCTCAATGTGAAATTATTGCAATATAAAAGTAAATTTCAAAATTGTACTGTTAGTTGGGATTAATCAAGATTAATCATGATTAATTTCAGAAAAATATGCGGTTAATTAGTAATTTGTTTTTTCTGACACACAGTTGTATCTACTATCTATTTTACAGTGGATTGTGAAATGTTTTGTTATAGACAGATTTTGCAGTGCATAAAGTGAATACATATTGAAATTTTCCCCCATTCTCTTTAAAAGGACAGATTAGTGATCAGTTCCCTCTGAAAACAGACTTAAATATTCTGAAGATGGTTCAAATATTTTCAGAGACAGAATGTATTTAGCTGATATTCTAAACCATCTGTAAAATAATGCATAGATAAGAGGATTCATGCAAGAATTCATATACATAATCCAACACATAATGTTTATAACAGCTGATTCATTTGAATCGTAACCGGGAAAAAGAGAGACCATGTAATAAGGTATCCAACACAGAAGATAAACTGCTATCACAATCCCCAGTGTTTTTGCTGCCTTTTTTTCTGACTTGCTGACATTTGTGACAGAGTTTATGAGCCGAGCTTGGTATTTTGCTGCACAGAAGATCTGCCCGTATAAAGATATGATTACTGAACAAGGGGCAACTAATGAAACAATGAGGTCTGTTAGAACATACTCAAGCTTAACAGTAACAATACAGTCCCCGTAACATGTAATTGGATTCTCTGTATTAAAGATAGCATTGTATAACATGATAACTGAATATATGCTTGAACATAGCCAGTTTAAAATGATACAAAACCCAGCCTTGCTGGTTGTGACCTTTGTTGAATATTGCAAAGGATCTTTCACAGCAATGTAACGATCTATAGATATAAAAACTAAATTACCAAGCGATGCTGAAACAACAGTATAAAGTATAAATGGAAACAAAGAGCAAAATGTCTCTCCAAAGTACCAACATGTCTCAATATATCTTATTCCCATCAGTGGTATAACAATCAGTCCCACAAGCAGGTCTGCCACAGCCAGAGAGAGAATCAGCAGGTTGGTTGGAGTGTGAAGTTGCTTGAAGTGAGAGATGGAGATGATCACCAGCAGATTCAGAAACACAGTAAGAACTGATGCTAAAGAAATAAATATATATAAAACAATGTACTCCACTTGAGGTTTGATTTCCTTTATGCATGACAAGTTGTTGCTTGAAAAGCAGTACTCGATTGCTTGCTTGTCTTGGTCTGCCATTCCCCTGTTAAGCATTTAAAAAATGTATTAGAAATACCATGCGTCTTAAAAAAAAAACAGCTTCAAGATAGCAACATTTTGTAGCAATAGATGAATTCTCAAGCCTGTTCGAGGGTATCTTGATAATCCAATTTTGTGGATTTATTTATACTAAAGGGAACCCAGCCACAACATTACACTTGAGGGTTGTGCTGTTTTAAACACACCCATAAGTTCAATATTCATAACAATAGATAGATTTGTCAGTTGCTTATACTTAGCCTCTATTTTAAGACTGAGTGAAGTCATATTTACCTATGCAGTACTTTTAACAATACAGATTGTGTCAAAGCAACTTAACAGTATAAAAAAAAACAGTGTGTAAATAATGTAAAATAAGATTAAACACTCAATTTTTAGTTCAAGAGTTCATACTTTCCTTGTTAAAATGGAAGCAAATTTAGATAATGAATTTGATAATGAATTTGGCGTGCTGTCCGGGGAGCGAGCCGGGAGAACGGCGGACTCCGAACCGGTTTGAACCCTGGCGCGGGCGGGAGTTCGGTGTTTGGCTCGATCTCTGACTGCCCCTCAAAGAAGCATTAGCATTTACCTGTTGGTAAAGCAGAAACAAGAATTAGAGTGTGGTACAATTTCAATGAACACATACAATATAGGCGGGGTTTGACCTTGTGGGAAGGTATGGGTAGCGATATTTCTGGGGAGGTGGGTGGCAGTAGGGCCTTAGTGTAAGAAGAGGCCTCTGCGGAGGCGGGATTGAATTTGTGAAGCTTTAGAGACCTCTGCGGAGGTGGGAGATGAGAGCAAGAACCTCTGTGGAGGTACGGGTTTTACGGGAGGAAAATAATAACCTCCGCAGGTTTTGGATACTTTTGTGGAGTGAGAGATTGGGGGGTGGGAATGGCTTGCTAGTGTTTAGAAAAGGGACGTCTGAGGAGGTAAAGAGAAATAGGCAAAATTTAAGGGAACCTCTGCGGAGGTGAGTTAGGGGAAGTGGGCGGCTGCGGGTTAGAGGGCACCTTGTGAAGGTTTTAGTGACCTCTGTGGAGGTGGGGTTGGAGGACGAAGGGTTAGGCTGGGAAGAAAACCACTGTGAAAGTTTTGGAGATCTTAGCGGGGGTGGGTAGAAGGCAAAGACCTCTGCGTAGGAAAGGGCTGATAGGTGGAAAAGAGAAACCTTTGCGGAGGTTTGGACCTCTGCGAAGGAGGGATATCGGAGCAAAAGACCTCTGCGGAGGTAAGGCTGATAGGTGGGAATGAAACCTTTGCGAAGGTTTGGACCTCTGCAAAGGTGGATAGAAGCAAAGACCTCTGCGGAGGAAAGGGCTGAAAGGTGGTAATGAAACCTTGAATTCTTCAAGCAGGGACGAAACATAAACAGGATGCTTGGAGGATGCCTGCTGGGTCTAAGCGGATGTAATTCCTAAAGACTTCAGAGGACCAGCAGCCGAGAGTTTGGATTTGGTTGGGGGCTAGGCCTCGTTCGGCTGCTGTGGTGGCGGCTCCGATTCTGAAGGAGTGGGAGGAGAATCCGGAATCCTTGATACCGGACCTTGAGAGAATGGATTTAAGGTGTTTTTGGAACCAAAACCTGGTTGGATTGGTTGGATTTGTCTAGGAATAGGGGTTCTAGAGGGGAGGAGGTGAACGAGCTTCTGAAAGTTACGAAGGCTTGTAGGGTTTCGTAGGGTTGGGTGGGTGATTGTAATTTGAAAATGTAGACGTGGTGACCTCTTTTAAGTTGGTCCGTCTTGCTATGTTTAATGAAGAGGGTCATGGTTTTATTGTCGACTATGGATAGGTTGGAGAAGGTAGGGTGGATGTTAGGATTGAATGGAGAATTCACAGAGAATTCGGAACATCTTAGAAAACCGAAGAACGCTAGGGTGAACATAGCGTCTAGGGTGCGGTTGACTAGTGGGGAGCTGTAACCTCGGCGTAGAGTGGAGATACAGAGTGTTAAGATCTCCAGGATTATGGGTAGCCTTTGGTCGGGGCGGGAAGGGTTTTCTCTCTGTAGGCCTTTGATGATAAGATGGGTTTGGGCGTTAGAGATGTTAGGAGGAACCGTGGATCAGTTTGCGGAAAAATTGGATTCCACATAGGTAGCCTTTAATGGAAGTGGCTTGGTGGAATCTAAGTGAATTTAGGTATGATATGTGTGAGGTAATGGTTATAAGGGAGAAATCTGGGAAGGGAAGATTGTAGTTGATTTTGAACTAGGTTTTGAAGGCTCTCCAAGCTGTGAGGTATGATTAGAGGTCAAAACCCTCTCACAGCAATTTACTATTACTATTAACAGCATTTATTAAAATTATAAATCTTTTCTTACAGTATAAATCTTTACCATAGCTTATAATTTAACACTTCCTAGATGAATAAAGTTTTATTTTATTTTTTATTTTATTTCAAATAAAAAATAATAAAAATGTACTGAACTTTTAAATGCTAGTGTATATTGTAAGAAAGGATTTCTATTTAAAATAAATGCTCTTTTTTTAATGTTTTATTCATTCAAGAATGGTTCCAAAGAAATATTAAGCAGTTTCCAGCACTAATAATAAATCAGTGTATTATTATGATTTCTGAAGGATCATGTGACACTGAAGACTGGAGTAATGATGACAATCAGAGATAAGAGAGAACAGTCCAGAATCAAAAGCAGAGATGGGTAAACACTCAGAAATGACAATCATTTGAGTGTGACAGGAAAATTAGTAATATTCAGCAGGCGTGTCCTTCTTGTGGTGCGTTCTTCTTTGCTTCCTTTGTTGAATGCCACGTGTAAATCACGTCGCTGTCGACCGGCTTACATCACTTCTTAGTGCGCACCATCGGTGCGAATGCAACCCTTCAGGTGGTGCTGGGAAACAGTTTGCGCAAAATCAACCCAGTACTTTAGTACTGTACTTTTAGTTCGGGAAATAAAGTTGTGCAAAAGGCCCTGGATACACTACCAGTTAAAAGTTTGGAACCGGTATGATTTTTTATATTTTGTAAAGATGTTTCTTATGTTACCTAATTAATGCAGCCTAACAATCCTTTAACGGATTTGATTAATAAATGTGTATCAGTGTGTTATGTGTAAGCCAGAG
>JAUMHP010000002.1:1717887-1739328 GCA_032361065.1 Enteromius trimaculatus | reverse complement strand
ACTCTGAAAGTGATGTACATGTCTAAAAGCTTTAAAATAGATTGACGTGTGATTTGTTAGTGTATATAATATCGATGTTTACGTTAAATCTTTGAAAAGTGTTGTACATTTTGGAAAGTGAAATGTTTGAAATGTGGTGCTAGCCTTGCTAACACTGTGCATAGACCCCCGTGTAGTAATTGAGCATATGGTGATTAGCGTGTAGTATTTCACGAATGTGCAAAATGTTGATAACATGTTGATTCCTCAATTAAAAAATCCTATCACCTATCGTATTACCATGATTCAAGGTAATCCACTCGATCACAAACCTGTGTATAAATGTACACCTGAAGTTGAACTACAGATTAAATGTTTGCACAGAGAGTCGCTCAACCTATTAATTCTTTGCAACGCCACAGTGGATATAATCCTGGTGTAAAGGAACAAGAGATTAGCTCAAATATTTAAATAAAAGTGAAACCTAAGACATATAAACTAAACTAATACATAAACACGCATTCAAACATTCATACGAGTTGCAGGAAGAGGGAAAGTAAGGAAAGAGTGAGTTTAAGAGAATGAAAATGTGAAGTCCCTATTCTACAGCAATAGGTGCTATTGCATCGACTTGAACAACCATCTAGCAAAAGATTAACTCTTGCATTGAGTTCGTCAATGAGGTTAACATTTATATCAATTTCACACCAGTTCAGCTTGAATCTGGAGGTTTGTACTTGCGTCGCTTTTGTGCGCTAGGGATTGCCTCTGTGGTCCTTGTTGACGAAAGGGGTTTTTGCTGATTGGCTGGAAGTCAGTCTTCGTGGAAGTCTTGGGAGCTGATGATTGGGCGGTGGCTGAAGAAGAGAGTCGCTGTCCTTTGAAATTGTTGCGGTGCGGTTTGGGAAACACGGCAGGCAAAACTTAATTTACACAAAGAAATAAAGAAACGAGGCTAGATTTTCGTTGGTTTTCGTCTCATCGTGGCTGGCATCAGCAGCTCTTGCTGAAGCACGTGACACGAGCCTGGAGAGCTAAGAGAGCGTTACAGGAGTAAGAGTTAAGAGAAGAGAGCGATTGGAATAGCGTCCTGAGTTTTAAACTCATCTTTGGACACATCCCAAAATCGTGTTTTAACCAATAGATTTGAATCTTGCTTAGGGTGTTGTGAGATTTCTCCTCCCATACCATAAATCTAAGAATGTTATCTTTCCAGTCACATGGTCTGAATTTTCCCTCTCTTGCAGATAATAATTTGGACATGATTCATATAACATGAAATTGATACATTTGACTAAGAATGGAGGGAAGAAACATTTCACGCAAGAAAATTGAAGCAGAAACATACCAAACAAGGCTATTTAAGTCCGAACCATTCATACGTTATTGAAACACATATAAAATGAATGATTAATACATGATGATTAAATGTGTGGGATACAGTTATGCATATCAATGATTCAAGTTCATATTAGCGTATTTTCAAGCCTGAATAGGCATAAAAATGCTGATTTGTGCACCGTAAGTTCAGTTTTCTGTAGGGTGAATGTGGTTTTGTGAAATCCAGGGGTTAAAGGTCTCATGAGGAATGTTGGCTGGTCTAAGTTGGTGGGTGGAGATCCATCCAACCAAATCTTTAATTATTCTACCCTTGTAAAGGGGTAACGATGATAAGGATGTCCTGTGTCTTTAAGCATCCTTATGGTTATTTGCACAATATTGACAATCTCGTTTCTGATTTGGGTTTCTCAATATCTATTCTTTTGTGAATGTTCAAGCTGTTCTCTGACAATGTCTGTTGGTCTGCTTACGACAAGATGTGCAACCATTGACTGATTTATGTTTCCCTGTTGTGCAAGGCCTCTCTGTGGAATTTGACTCTTCACGTTTCAATGTTCTGATCAAATTTTAAGTGTCTGATTCACCCTGATTCCTTACACTGGGCAGACCCTGGCTGACACGACACGATCCAACCATCAATTGATGTATGGGTGAGATCCTGAAATGGATCAATGATTGTTATACTGACTGTCTCATGCCATGTCGTAAACTCACAGAGCCTGAATCGACTTGTCACTCCACAACCATTGAGAGTACCGAAACCACAGCTGTACCAACAACCCCACATGAGTACCAAGATTTTATGGATGTTTTTAGCAAGCAAGCAGCCACTCTACCGCCTCATAGACCATGGGATTGTGCTATTGATTTAGTTCTGCATGCCAAATTACCCAAGGGATGTGTTTATCCTTTATCGATCCCTGAAACCCAAACCATGAAAGACTATGTGGAGGAGGCACTACGGCAAAAATTCATTCAACCATCTAAGTCACCCGCAGCCTCCAGCTTCTTCTTTGTGACCAAGAAGGATGGAGGACTTCGTCCTTGCATAGACTATCGTGCACTAAACAGTCAGACGGTCAAATTCACTTACCCCTTGCCTCTCATTCCAGCCACCTTGGAAGAATTACGGGATGCCCGGGTATACAGTAAGTTCGATCTCCGTAGCGCCTACAATTTGATCAGAATTCGTAGAGGCGACGAATGGAAAACTGCCTTTTTGACCCCTACCGGCCACTATGAGTACCGGGTGATGCCGTATGGGCTCGCAAACTCACCAGCCATTTTTCAAAATTTTATGACAGAAATATTCCAAGACATGCTGCACAAATTTGTAGTAATTTATATTGATGACATATTGGTATATTCTCCTGATTTAACTACCCATCAAACCATGTAAAACAGGTAAATATTGGTACTAATGTTCAGTGCATCTTTTCTTAAAGTCAGGGGCGGACTTAGCCATTAGGCAAAGGTAGGCAACTGCCTTGGGCCCCCAAAAGATATATTTACAATTCTCACCTTAAGGCCATAATCCAGTAATTAAATTTTTATTTCAATTCTTTTTTTAATGGATATCCTTTTCTCTTCCATTTGAAGCTATATAAGGTCGATCTTCATGTCACTTTGTCTTATTTTTTTGAAGATGGACTTAATGATTTCTACACGTCTTAATTCCTTGGAGAAAGAGGTGAAAACCATTGGGGACAGAATGGGTTATATGCAAACCACAGTGTGCAACATTAAAAAAAGATTCCATTGCTTGGATGAGCTGCAGGAGAAGTTATGGCTTTATGAAGATAAGGCCAGACAAAATAACCTAAGTCTGGTGGGCCTACCTGAAGGCGCCGAAGGTGGTAATGCAATTTAGTTCCTGCAGACCCAGATTCCTAAGTGGTTGCCAAACTTACAAGGGAAGGTGATTGAGATTGAACTCGCGCATAGTCTCTATGTGAACGAAGACCCCAACAGAAAGAAAGCATGCACTCTGATTTTCTAGCTTCTCCGGTACAATGACAGGCAAGCAATCCTGAAGGAATCCAGAAATTCTCCATCTCTAAGCTACGAAGGAGTAAAGCTGTGGTTCTTTTTTGATTTCAGTAAGGGCACGTCTCAAAAAAGGAAAGTTATTTCGGAAAGAAGGAACAACTGGGCATTGAGTTGTTCCTATTATGCCCGGCGGTGATTAAAGACAAAAGCAACAGACCGATTTATCATGATCAGTCTTTCAATGACATATCAGAGCATTGTAACAAATTCATTAATATTTTCAGATACTAAAAATGTACCTGCATATACTGATTCTATTAAAACATCTGGGTAATGGGATTTCAAACACTACAGGGAACATTTTTAGCTCAGCTATTTAATGATCGTTTAGAAGACCCTTGTGTATATTAATAAGCTAAACTGGTAGGGACACTACGGTTTACACTAAAGTCTCTGTAATTAGCAATCTCATTGACTAGAATCTACTGTTTTCTAGTCCAATATTGCATAACCATAGAATCAATTAGCAGTAGTACTACTATTTGCACTAAAAGCAGAGAGTTTATGATTACCATAATAAAAGAATATGAAAAGAATAAAAACCATTGCTATATAAAGCAGCATAACACTGTTTCTGTACAGGTAATATAACTGGTAGCAGATGTCACTAGAAGCTTTGAACATTTAAGTTCCAAATCGGTGATTTTTACTGATTTCTATGTAGTTGTATAGAGTATTTTGTAGCTTAGCAAGCTATATTTTTTTCAGTTGCTTTCCATAACTGACTGGGACAGAGCTACAATGCTTTCACTTTACACATGGGTCCTTAACTATACATTTATAGCAAAGCAGAGTGCTTAGGATCCCAGTGCACAAATGTTTTAATAGAAACAGTAAATTATGTTAATGTTGGGGCTAAAGGACAACAGACTTATTTTTGTTTATTATGATTATTATTATTTATGCTTCACATACAGAGTATGATTCAAGTTTCACATACACAATTAAATACACAATACATCTACAAACAGCTTTATTTCACAGGTAGGCTATTTGTCAATGCATAGAAAGACTTTTTCTTTAACATTTTAGGTTTCTGCTAGAGATTTCGGAGCTCCAAATATTGTTCCTAATTTTTTGTCTTAATTTGAAAAAGAAACAAACACACAAGAAAAAAAAAAAAAAAAATTCAACAACAGGCTTTTATATGCTTTGGCTTGTAGTTTATAATATGAGCTGGAACATAATCTCAATCAGAATTAAGACAAAGCAATTGAAATTAGCTTTAAATTATGTGGTACTATTTTCTTGTGCAAAAATACATCTGCTAATCGTTTTCTGATCTCTTTAGTTCTGGTGCAATAGACAGTGGGGTTTATCAATGGAGGAATTAGAGAGGCTACAATCAAAACTGCATTTCTCTCTGTTAAATTTAGCACAACTCCTATTCGAGTTAGTAAAATAGAGACCACTTTTGGTGCGTAATAACTAAACAAGACAATGAGGTGACTGGAACAGGTGCTGATCATTTGCCTTTTGCTTGAGTTGTTGGAGAGTTTAGTCACACTATATGCCAGAACAGCATAGGTACACAGAATAAAGGGAAACTGTCCACAGAGTAGCCACAGACTTATTATTACAGGTATGAAAAAATATGGTTCAGGATCAACACAAGCAGCTCTGATGAGGGAAGGATGATCACAGAACACATATTTAATGACAGGCTGACGACAGTATGGAACACTGTCAACCAATGATGCCATATAACCTGTAACAGCAAAACCAAAAAGCCAGGACAGAAAAATAAGCAGATATGTTCGTGAATTTGTTACAATGTTGTGGTATCTTAATGGAAGTCTGATTGCAATAAGCCGGTCTATTGCCATTAATGTCAGAGCCATGCATATTGTGATATCACCAAGATGATAGAAGTACATACTTGAGATACAAGAGTAATATGAAATAGTTTTAATCTCAGCCAGCAGAACTGAGATCATGGTTGTGCTGGAGCTAGAAGAGAACATTATGTCAATAACAGCTAGATTACAGATTAATATGTACATTGGTTTGTGCAGATGTCTGTCAGTCAAGATAATACATAGATTGATGCTGTTCCCAAGCAATATGAGTATGTAGGCTATTAAGATGAGGAATCCTAGGAGCTTTTGGTTCTGCAGGTGATCAAATCCAGTGATTATAAAGCTGTGTAAAGTGTAATTTTCCTTCATCATTTTCAGTCAGCCACTTCCCAACATACAAATATTTTAAAATACAGTTCAGAGAAAAATATTGTCAATAAGAGCCTCGATGTACTCAAACACACATAGAAAAACAGCTCCTATGAAGGAAAATGGCAAAAAGATGCAGACGGCGTCTGTAACTACAGGATGATGAAAAGCCTGAAAGTTGAAATATAGTTTTATCAGAAATACAAAAAGAGTTTCATGCATTCTCAAAAATAAAAAATATATTAAAGAAGATATTATGCAAAATAATTTCTTGTCCTTTTCTTCTTTATATTTAAAAGAGTAATTTTAAAATAGCATAGAGTAATCTGTCTGAGATGTTCCTCTCATCAAAGATATTTGACTGAAAACCTGCCTTTTATATTTTACTATAGGACAGATACGTCATGGTTTCCTAGCAACTGCGAATTAAGTAGTTCTGTAATTAATTTATGGGTCGTGTAACACTTAGGTACAATTGTTTACTAACTTGTAACCAATAAATCCCTTATTTGCTGTCTTTTAATAGCTAGGTAAGATAGTTGTTAAGTTTGGATATTGGGTAGAATTAGGGATGTAGAATAAGGTCGCATTAATATGTACGTACTTAATAAATGGTTAAAATTCTAGTGATATGCATGCTAATAAACAAGCAGGTATATCTAAAAATGGATTTACTGTAATTATTTATTCTTTCAATTTCAAGGTAGGAAGGATGTTGTCACAATTGTTTTTTATACAGTATATAAAATAATTCATGGAATACTTATTTATTTTCTTTACTGAAAAAAAAAAAGTTGCGTGTGTTATATGTTACATTTCATAGAAATGTTCCCCAAATAGTTTTATGTTTATATGTTATCTGTTTTGTGATACATAAATCCTTTTTCAACCAAGCAAGCAAACAAACAAACATAATATAGGTTATTTAAAGGCAGTTTATAACTACTATCAACATGCAGCATGAAACATGTTTTAGTATCCTCATTATAATTCATCAACTGTAGATGGATTTGTGTACCTCTTTGTTTAAAGAAATTTTTTTATTAGAGATAAAATATTATTTTATTATCTCTGCAGGACAAAGACCAAGACCTGAAATTATTTTTGTTTTTGAAATTATTATTTTTTCTGTCCCATGTGACCTCTGGGTCTGTTTTCTTAAGGGTGCATTGCAAGTCACACTCCACTTGTTTTTTTCTCTGTACTAATGAGCTTTGAGACATCTCTTAGGCTCCATATGAACCTCTCCACAGGTTTACCTGAGCAAACACAGTGCTATTAGCAGGGTAATCAACATGCTACTCATTATCCTCAGGACCATATTTTAGATGATTAGATGATGCAACACTTGTTGATTATTACACATTCTCAACATTCCCAACACACACACATTTGAGGGAATGCAGAGTTGGAAAACTTAAAATAACAGACACACCATATTAGCTTAGCAATAAAATATCATCAGCTGATGTCTGCATAGGTAATACATGTTTGCAATGTGACATTTTACACAAACACTAGCCACAGAACACAGTATATAATTTACTACAATAATAGCTTAAAGGACCTCTCTATGTTTCCAAAATTGAGTATCTTTTTTAGATACTAAGATTGTAAATATTTAGAAGATACAGTAGGCCATTATAAAGCATCAGCTCAACAGTTTCTCCTCTCTGTGGATTTTTTGATGAATGTGATGTAGCTAATCATACCATCAGTAAAATGATTGGTCAGCTGACAAGTCTAGAGAGGCATGGCATTCATACTGTATCATAATCAGTGGCATAAATAGTTCAGTATATAAAAGGTCAGGTGTCTTTTTACAGGGTGGTGTGCTTATATTAAGCCTGAGGTTTCCAGGGCCCCATTGAGCCACTCTTGATTAGCCACTCTACAGGTACATTAAACTGTAGATTAACTGCATTGTTGCATTCTTTTCAAAACTTTGTGTATTATATACAAAATTGTTTTCAATATTCATTATTAGTTTTTTAACCACTGCATGCATGAAAAAATGTTTTTGGAATACGGATTGTCTAAAATGCTTGTAAGTTTAATTTAACCATGTTTAATTGCTGTGTTTAATTTAACTCAGTTTGTGCTTTTCTGTCTAGACAGCATGAATACAGGATCAGTGAGTGAAATGGTTGTGAATCAAGATTTCCCTGAAAACAGGAATATTTCCATCCCGTCTTATTTCTTTATCAGTGGTTTTTCTGGTATACCTCACATGAGATACTATTATATATTTCTGTTTATTGTTTACATTATTTCTGTGCTCGGAAATTCTTGCCTCATGCTTGTTATTATTATGGACCGAAATCTTCACACTCCTAAATATTTAGCTGTCTTTAATTTGTCTTTGACCGACATTAGTGAGAGTACTTCTGTGATTCCTCAGCTAGTGAATACTTTTTTATTTGGGAATCAGTTGATCCCGTATGGATTGTGCCTGTCCAATATGTTCTCTGTTTTGTTATTTCTTGCAATGCAGTCACTAACTCTCACTATTTTGTCTTTTGACAGATTAGTTGCTATTTCCTTCCCACTCAGGTATCATGTGATTGTGACCCATAGATCAATGCTTGTTATAATTGGTGCTTCATGGACGCTAGTACTGTTACTAATAGTCATTGGAGTAAATTTTATGAGCAGACTTTCTTTCTGCAAAGTTATTGTCACCGTTAACAGTTTCTACTGTGATCATGGGCCAATATATCGTTCAGCTTGTAATAATAATTTCCCAAGCTCTGTGATAGCCAGTTTGTTCCCAGCAATCATCCTTGGATTCCCAGTAGCTTTTATTATCTTTTCATATACATGCATAGCTGTGACATTGTTCAGAATCACCACCCCACAAGACCGTCAGAGAGCAACAAAAACATGTAGCGCTCATTTAATATTAGTGGCCATATTTTATGTGCCCATCACTTTCACATATGCATTTTGGCCCTTTATTAATACAAACATAAGGATCATTAATCTTTCTCTCACTTCTGCTCTTCCTCCAATGCTTAACCCTATAATCTACACATTCATGACAGAGGAGTTCATGATGTCTGTTAAAAGACTTATTAAACGAAGATTAATATTTCCATCTCATAAATAAATCTCTTGTGGTATTTCATTATATTTTTCCCCTGTTTGTTATTCTATGATATTTCAAAAAATAATTTTTACTAATATATTATTTTATTCATTTTAAATTCAGTATTGCAAGTTTTATATAAATATTTTTTATTTCGTTTGCACATATTACCTTTGTTCATCTGGTTCCTCTCTGCAATAATGCTGATAATCTAATGAACTAAACGTATGTGCGGTGGAAGCACGTGAGTAGTACGCTAATTCAGAACATTTCATTTAAGACATTCAGAATACTTTGCTTAGGTCATCAAGAAGCAGCAGCACAACAGTTTCTTCTCTCCACGGATTAGCCCCTGTTTCCGATATAGCTAATAATGCCATGAGTGTCAAATCTGTTCTGTGAATGGTCAACTGATACGTCTAGAGATTTATACGTCTAGCATTTGTACCGCAATCAGTGTTTGGCTGGATATATACCGTAGTTCAGTATATACCAGGTTTGGGTACTCAGGCTGTGTACCTAAATAAGCCTGAAGAAAAACCTTTCAGGGCTGAATTGAGCTGCTCTTGACAAACAAATACCACTCTATTCTTTTTTCTGAATCCTTGCATGTTTTTAATGATATACACACTGATATATTTTGTATGGATCAACTACAGAATTGTAATTTTACTGTCTTTACTCTCTTTATCCAGCTCTGTGCAAAGCATGATAGGATGGGAAAATCCACTTCTTAGTTAAATAAATAAACGCATTTGTGTTCTTTCAAAATGAAAATATTAAGTTGAACCAAAACCGTTTGTCAGTTTAACACAATACAATTTTTTAAAATGAAAAATAAACTGCAGTTTATTTTAACAACATTTAAATAAACTAATTTAATTGACTAACTTTCATTTTATTTATTTTTTTATTTTTATTAAGTGTAGCTAAAATAATTTGTTTGCAACCACTTACTAAAACAATTCAGGACTGGTTTGAAAAAGTATGTTTTTCACATCTTTTCATTTATTAAAATATAATTTAATTGACTGCAGTGGTTCTAAAAGCAACGTTGTTCGGAACAAGGAGGTCATATCCAGAGCCATTGAGAATAAGACTTGCGACACTCCTATAGGCTTCTATAGGAACTCAGGAATGTGGAAATAAAGCGCGTCAAGGTGCGGTCAAACGTTCCAAACAACCAATAGTTCCGGTATTGAAGTCCATTTATTTCTCCTTAGGGGGCAAATGGAAGTTTCTGGCCAGCTGCAAGAGAATTGCTGGCAGGCCAAAGGCTCGGGAGTTTTACGATTTGTTTGAAGGTTTGTGTGTGCTTCTCTGATCGTCAAGTATGCATTTACTGGAGTTATGGATTATTCTAAATTAAAAATGAATTGGATTTTATGCAATTGGCAAAGGTATACATTCTCTTAAATTGGAACTGAATGTAATTCTCATTTCTTAAATTATGTAATTTGTTTAATCTTATGTTTTGATTTATTCTTTTAAATTAGGACTGAATTGAATTTCACATTGTTTAATTATGTCAATTGGCTTAACTTTACCTGACGTATAAATAAATTCTTGATTCATTCTACAATGTTGAAATCATTTCGTGACTATTAACATGTGCAGGATGCCATTATGCATACAAATGTATCAATTAGGACATGTCATACTGGAGGCTCCGAGGGTGAAGCAGTTTGTGCGCTTTCGGGGACCTTTGATTCCTGTGTGTCACTAGTGCTGACAAATTAGGTAAGATTAGGTTATATAAAATGATTTCTTTGCTATTAAGAAAGCAGTAGGCGGCTGGCGAAGGAGGAGTAACCGTCCCTAATCTCTGAGCAGCATTAGTTAAACTAATGGCATTGTACTTTTAGACAGGACGCTGGACTGAGTCATAATTGGGTCTCTATCGAACGGACAGATGATAATTCATATCTAGAATAATCAAGTTTCAAAATTAGGACAACTTCGGAATCAGCATTCAAATCTAAGAGTACTTAAACTTAATAATAACTTAAAATTGGAGTCAGATTAAAAAGAGATAAAATGTAAAAATGTACAACTTAAGACCTAAAGAAAATTTAGAAACTAAAATTAAAACCCCAAATTAGAAAAACCATGAGGAGCATTTTCTCTTAAAGCTGGGAGGTGAGACACGCAGCATTCCGGCCAAAATAGGCGGAACCTTACACTGCCCAGTAGTTGTGGTTTATAAAACTGATTATACTGTAGTTATTGTTTATTTTTAGATAATAGGCAGTTAAGGCTAGTCTTTCTACAAACTTTCTCTCCTTGTAGAAAGTTGAATCCGTTTCAGTGGAGAAGGCCCATTAAAGCAATGCAAGAAAGAGTTTCCCTGAACGCAGTTGGTGTCCTCATGTTTTTTAAATGTTATTTTATTGGGTTAAATTCCGTATTTGCTGACCTTTTTTAACACTTATACATGAATGTCATACTGGGAAATAATACAGGGATGTGGGTATAATTGCACTTTTTAAATTCAACATTTTAAAAAAGCAAAACATATAAACATTAAGTGTTTGATAATCTCTTAATGCAAAAGAAATAAATAAATAAGCTATTATCATTTGAAAAAAAATATCTTTTTAAACTCTAAATACTACGCTGATTCTAATATAAACAATAAGGATATTAAAAAAAATAATGGTGTATCTTTATAACGTCCCAATATAAAATATGATAAAACGTAGTCAGAGTAGTCCATGAACCACGTGACCATGTGACGACAAGATCAAAGAGTGTCGCTGTTATAACTCTGCTGTTATAATTGATGGCGTACCATCAGGCTGATTGGGGCAAGCCTCTGTCATGTTTTAGGTGGTATGAATACTACCAAGTTTATACGATCAGTTTCATGTGATTGCTTATCCTGACCATTCTAGCAATTACAATGGGGTTGCAACACACTTGACAGACTTGAACCCCTAAAAACAAGCCAAGACATTGAGTTGTTTGTTCAAGTTTGTTAATGGAAGCAGAATGTTTAGCCAGCTTAACATGTTTAGGAACCCTAGTCTTGCGTAGCCAGACCTTCAGACTGACAGCTAAAGGTCTGGAATACATGGTAGCATTCATGGCCAAGGTCCACCCATGAAGCCATTTGACCAAAGAGTTTCCACTTTTGTGTGCCATATGCATCAGGTGTCTGAGGCTGAGACAAAGGAACCCTAGGCATCATTCTTCTGGTCAGTAAGATCTCTTAAAATCTTTTTAATGTCCTAAGCATTTATCACAGTCTGTAAACTACACCTATGTTCTTTAGATATGAAGCCACAAGCGTTAGATATGCAACTCCACTACTCCTAAGTATATTTTGAGGGTTAAGGGCTTCTTTCACAATTGCGTAAAATCCCTGTAGATTTGTTAGATTGTGACATCCATGATCATGCCAGATCTGTACCATGATTGGTCAACTGACAAGTCTGAAGAGGCCTGCCATTCATATCTGAAGGATATATAGTTCAGTATGTATCAGGTCTGGTGAAGTCTTTTTACAGTGCTGTTACTGAGCAAGACTTCCCATAGGCATATCTTTTTTTTCTGTGAGTACACCTTGTCTACTGAATTTGCAACATGTATTGTACGAAATCTTGCATATTGTACACAAAATGTTTGTTTAATAGGGCAATGAAATGTACGTATGCTTTTACAGCTTGAAATGCCTAATATGTTAGTTTGTTATGTAAATCTGAGTAAATCTTACTACATACTTTTTCTTTTTAACCGGACAGGATAAACAGAGGATCAGTGAGTGAACTCGCTATGAATCTTGATTTCACTGAAAACAGGAATATTTCCATCCCGTCTTATTTCTACATCAGTGGTTTTTCTGGTATACCTCACATAAGATACTATTACATTTTTTTGTTTTTTGTCTATATAATTTCTTTGCTTGGGAACTCCTGCCTCATGCTTGTTATTATTATAGACCGAAATCTTCACACTCCTAAATATATTGCTGTCTTTAATTTATCACTGACCGACATTTGTGAAAGTTCTGCTGTGATCCCTCAGCTACTGGATACTCTTTTGTTTGGGAATCAGTTGATCCCGTATGGATTGTGCTTGTGTAATATGTTCTCTGTTTTTGTATCTATTTCAACACAGTCTCTAACTCTTGCTGTTCTGGCTTTCGACAGATTCGTAGCCATTTGTTTACCTCTCAGATATCACATGATTGTGACTCACAAATCAATGCTTGTTATAATTGGTGTCATGTGGGCAGTGGTACTTGTTATGGTAATCACCGCAACGGTTTTCATCAGCAGGCTTTCTTTCTGCAGAGTTATTGTCATCATAAATAGTTTCTACTGTGATCATGGCCCTATATTTCGTTCTGCTTGTAGCAACAATTTCCCAAGCTCTGTGATAGCTGCTTTGTACCCGGTATTAATTCTCGGCTTTCCAGTAGCTTTTGTAATCTTGTCATATACATGCATAGCTGTGACATTGTTCAGAATCACAACCCCACAAGACCGTCAACGAGCCACAAAGACATGTAGCGCTCATTTAATATTAGTGGCCATATTTTATGTGCCCATAACTTTTACATATGCTCTTAATTCCATTATAAACACGAACACAAGGATCATTAATCTCTCTCTGACCTCTGCACTTCCTCCAATGCTTAACCCTATAATCTACACATTCAAGACAGAGGAGTTCATAATCTCATTAAAACGACTTTTTAAACGGAGAATCATATTCCCATCTCCAAAATAAACCTTGTCCCCCAGTTTTAAAAACATTGCCCGACACTGTTGTCTTTTGTTTTGTTTTTCATTGTTGTTGAATAGTTTATGCTTCAATGTTCTGCATTTCTAAATATAATTAGAACAGGAATCACATGACTTCATAAATCCACAACTAATGCTAAAGCCACTACTGTGATGTATTAAAAGAAATACAATTTTATTACTTAAAATGCATCCTCTTTTCCATCTGACATTTATAGGAAAGTAATCAAAGGAGCACTTTGGACTACCATAAAAAAGAAGAAAGAATTACAACGTTAACTTTTACCTATAGCCTTAGTTATGATATTGATTTATTAATTTACTTTTAATCAGTGCTTATAAATAATTTTAAGTAAATGCATATATAGATGAAAAGGAATTGATAATAAATTAATAAATTAAAGATAATAAATTGATTAGTAAATTAATAATGGCCTACATTTGATTTGTGAAATAAATTTGTGAAAAAACAAAACAAAACACATACTGCCTAAAAGTAATAGAAAATAATGAAAAAAATATATAGCAGGTAAAATAAGTATTGAAACGCATCACAGTTTTTCTCAGTAAATATATTTCTAAAGGTGCTGTTGACAGAAAAGTTCAAGTAATCCATACTTACAAAAAGAGCAAAACAAATAATTTCAGAAGTTAGGTTTAGTGTAATAAAGTGAAATAAAACAAGGAAAAAGTATTGAACACGCAAAGAAAGGGAGGTGCAAAAAGGCTTGGAACCACTTATATCTATTAGAAAGCAATCTTTCCCCTAGTCAGTGGAAATTAATATGACTGTTTCAGTCCCAACTGGTGGCCTATAAGTAGATGTGTCATTATCAACGTTTCACACAGGAAACATTTCATGATAGGTAAAAGCAAAGAGCCTTCTCAAGACCTTTGCAGCCTTGTTTTCGCAAAACATACCGATGGCATTGGATACGGATTTCTATACTCTGAATGATCCCGTGAGAACTGTGGGCCCATAATCCAGAAGTGGTTGAAGTTTGCTGCACAACACTAAGACAAGTTAGATACAGTGTGGTCAGATAAAAAAAAAAAAAAAAAGTACTCTTTGGATGCCACAATATAGACCGTGTTTGCACTGTGTATAGCCCTAAAACATCAGCACTGGCAAAATTCATATAGTTGAAGAAAGGATGATAACCAATAACACTGCAATATCAAGCAGCATAAGATAATGTTTTCGAACAAGTTAAAATAACTGTAAGCACATAACACCAGAATCCTTGCACATCCAGGTAACAAATAAGACTTTAATGAAGTTAAAAATAAGGTGGGTAGATTCAGTGATGACAAGAACTCTGACAACGTTTGTTTTGTTGTGCTACAGATTTCTCTTGTAGAGCGTGTTCAACAGCTACATCGCTACATTGTTTGTGTTTATAAATTGCATGTTCTTTCACCAGGCCGTTGCCTTAATCCGTAATATTGGTGCGCTTGTCTGCTAAAATGACTTTTCAGCCATTCGATGATAAAGTGAATGATTAGCTTGCACGTCATGCTTTTAAAGTGTTTCCAAAACTCTATCCAAATCTGCTTAAAAAAAAAAAAACAGCTGTAAAGGATAATATTTATGTTTCTTAAAAATTCTTTCGAAGATAGCCTCAGTCATTATGGAGCAACAAATGTAGGCTTTAGTTTCTCCTCTCCATGGATTAGTACCAGTGCCAGTTCTGTGCTGTGATTGGCTAGCTGAAAAGTCTATTGAGGCCTTGAGTGTGTAGTGATCGATCAACTAAGGAATATAGTTCAATATATAACCCGGTCAGGCTAAGTCTTTTTTACAGTGTTGTCTGTGTTATACACCAGACCCACTCTTCACCTTTCTGTAAGTACGAGTATTTAAAGATGCGTAATAATAATAATGATTACCTAAATTGCTTAACATTACAACATTTTCTGTCTATGTCAATGTATCTTTCTGGTCTTGTGAAATTGGTAGTCATTTCAAGCGATTTCTTACCACAATAACTAAACACACTTCATTTCTGCCCAGACAGGATGAATAGAGGATAAGGGATTGAACCATGAATCTTGATTTGACTGAAAACAGGAATATTTCTATTCCATCTTACTTCTACATCACTGGTTTATCTGGTATACCTCACATGAGATACTATTACATTTTTCTGTTTTTTGTCTACTTTATCTCTTTGCTCGGAAACTCCTGCCTCATGTTTGTTATCGTTATGGACCGAAATCTTCACACTCCTAAATATATCTCTGTCTTTAATTTATCACTGACCGACATTTGTGAAAGTTCTGCTGTGATCCCTCAGCTACTAGATACGTTTTTATTTGAAAATCAATTGATACCTTATGGATTGTGCCTGTCAAATATGTTCTCCAATATGTTGTTTTTTACAGTGCAATCACTAACTCTTGCTGTTCTCTCATATGACAGATTAGTTGCTATTTCATTACCATTAAGATATCATATGATTGTGACCCACAGATCAGTGCTATTTATGAATGGTGCTTCATGGACACTAGCATTGCTGCTAACAATGATCGGAGCAATTTTTATGAGCAGACTTTCTTTCTGCAAAGTTATTGTCACCGTTAACAGTTTCTACTGTGATCATGGGCCAATATATCGTTCAGCTTGTAATAATAATTTCCCAAGCTCTGTGATAGCCAGTTTGTTCCCAGCAATCATCCTTGGATTCCCAGTAGCTTTTATTATCTTTTCATATACATGCATAGCTGTGACATTGTTCAGAATCACCACCCCACAAGACCGTCAGAGAGCAACAAAAACATGTAGCGCTCATTTAATATTAGTGGCTATATTTTATGTGCCCATCACTTTCACATATGCTCTTTCTTCATTTATAAATGCTAACACAAGGATTTTTAATCTCTCTCTGACCACTGTACTTCCTCCAATGCTTAACCCTATAATCTACACATTCATGACAGAGGAGTTCATGGTGTCTGTGAAAAGACTCATTAAAAGACGAATCACATTTCTGTCTTGGAAATAGTTGTTGTATAAGTAATATTTGCTATGTTATGAAATGCAAACAGAAGTTAAAACTAAATGCGGTTTAATGCAGTCTTTTTGCTTAATATACTTTATAGTGTCAACTTTCCATATGTAGGTGTGTTATTTCATTATTAGTTAGTCTTTTTAAAGTGGGTTTGACAGTTAAGTGGGTAGGTCTTGCTGCAAAACGTATATGCGTGTAGACTCTGGACAAGATTCAGCATGCAGCAAACCTATAGCTATTTTCCTTCATGAATATTAGAATTGTAATTTCACAGTTGTTCTATTAAAATTTTTTATTATTTACAATATAATAATATAATATATTTTTTGTAATATAAAGGCTAAATGTTATATTTTTATTAAATTAAAATACTATTGTTATAATTATTATTATTATTATTATTATTTTATTTTAGCTGCTTAACAAAACATTTATCTTACAGTTATATATGGACTTATGGGCTTAAAGTACACAATTTAAGCTTTAATTTGAGGGCATCATAATCAACATTGGAGGAAAGGTTAAGAAATTACAGCTGTTGAAATGGTAGCTCCTTCCTTCAAGTAACTTGACAATTTAAAGAAGCAGCCATATAATCTCTGCTCAGATTCAGCAAAATGGTTGGGTAGCGCTTCATAGTACAAATGAACAATGATCCAAAACATACCGCAAAACCCAGGAGTTTTGGAAATTTCACTCGCTGAAGACAAAACTAAAGGCCCACAAACAAACAACAGAAGTTAGCTGCATTGATGCCTGGCAAAGCATCACAAAGGATGAAGCCCAACCTCGGGCGATGCCCATGAGTTCTACACCTAAAACAGTCATTGACTGCAAGGGATTCTTAACAAAATGTTAAAAATGAACATTTAATTATGTTTTTGTGGCATACAGAGAATTATGAAAATTGTGTTAGGTCAAAATATATATGGACCTAACTGTATATGGTCTATGGCATATCTATATGGTCTCAGTTACAATTAGAACATCCTTTCCTTGATGGAGGGAATAAAACGTTGTGTCAAATAACTGGTCACACTTCAGAACCCCAAACACAGAACCCTGGACATACAGGTATAAAAGAAGGCTGGAATGCTCCACTCATGTGCTGATGAGCCACAAGAGTGACTGAACATTTCAGCAGGCATCAAAGTTGTGGCGAAGGGAATACAACATCTTGCTCTATCAGGCAACAGAGGTTACAATATTACCCAGGACATTCTCTATCTGTCATTCAATGCAATGCTGTGTTATATTACTGAAACTAGGGCACTCTGTACTAAACACTGCAATCAACTGAACTGTGTTACTGGTTTTGCGGTGCAAATGCAGACATATGCCAGGTTGCAGATGCACTCAAACCATGTCATCCCTATGCCCTGAGAAAGTGACCTAAACCCTCTATCTAAGGGAGTTGTTCCTACCATGGGCATAGGCACTTCAACTTTATTTGACATTTATTTTTGAACTTGCAGCTAGGTTAAACAGGAATTAGGTTAAAACACATTATGGACTTATGGGAAATACTACATTGGGAAAGGCCCCTGTGGTGGGCTTTACCTAATAAGGGAGAGACTGCCAGCAGCAATGACTGGTGACTGAGCGAGGCTCTGTCCAGGGGAAGACATGGGTTCACCAAAGGGAAACTGAACATTAGAGAAAAAAGTGCAAGTGCTACACCTAGCCAGTAAACCAAGTTTTACATGTTATTACCCAAGACTGTGAATTACTGTCAACACAGTAGGTAAAATAAAATAACTTTTTAACCGAAAAATGTTATATCCCAGAGAAGAATGTCATGGTGTTGACTTCAATGTCATGATAAGACTGAATAAAGCACAGATATGCTGTTCTGAAGGGACATTGGCAACATGATATTTAGACCACCTGCTCCTGTTCTAATAAAACCAGAGTTACCAACTGCTACCATGTTTTAATGAGTTTCTGAAGTTAGTTGTCTACTGTATATGAATGTACATTCCTTGTAAAATTAACTTTATAAACCTAGCCATTTTCATAGATACACCTGCCCCTTCATCTTTAAGTCTATAGGGAGACCTAAGATCAATAGAATGATCTAATATAAATATGCCTGTTGTCTGGTAGAATAATGTCATTCTGGCAGCTTGAGAGAAGGTAGAGTATGAACCTTACGTTTCCTTCGTTTTTTTAAAATTATATTACAATACTAATTTTATTATTAGTTTCATATAAATGTCAACGGACATCTAAGAATCTTTAATTAATAGTGTGACCGAAATATATATATATATATATATATATGTATATATATATATATATATATATATATGTATATGTGTATATAAAAATGTAAATATATATTTAATGTTCTGTTATTTTGTGTGTTTTTATACGGTTTTTTTTCACAGTAAGAAAACAGGTATCATGCAGTCAGACTCTGCAAATGTGACCTTGATTCGTCCTGCAACATTTTTCATCAGTGACTTTTCTAATATCCCACACGCAAAGTACTACTATGTGTTCTTGTCTTTAGTGTATGTTGTGACTGTTTTAGGGAATTCATTTATCATGTGTATTATATATTTGGCCCGCAGACTTCACACAGCCAAATACATTGCTGTTTTTCATCTGGCACTTTCTGATCTGTGCGGAAGCTCAGCTTTGATTCCAAAAATCATAGACATGTTTTTATTTGAGCACCAGGACATTTCGTATGATTCTTGCATGGCAAATATGTTTTTTGTATATCATTTCATGAATCTGCAGTCTTTGACACTGCTTGCTTTGGCTTATGACAGACTGGTTGCTATTTGTTTTCCTCTGCGGTATCATGCCATCGTAACCAAACCAGCCATGTTTCTGATCATAGGGTTTATGTGGATGTTGTCCATGACATTTTTTTCTATACTTGCAGGTTTGGTGAATAGAATTTCTTTTTGTAGGTCTAATGTACTTAAAAGTTACTTTTGTGACTATGCCCAAATCTGTAAACTAGCTTGTAATGATATTTCTATAAATGTTTTGATAGCTAACATTTCCTATGGTCTCCTGATTTGCACACCACTCATATTGATCATCATCACATATCTCTGCATTGCTCTGGCTCTGCTTAAGATTGCTCATGGTGCTGACCGGATCAAAGCCATAAGAACCTGCTCTTCACATCTCATATTGGTGGCAATGTTTTATCTCCCAGTTTTAAGCAATATCATTGCATCTGCAACAACACCTTTGCATCTAAATACTCAGATAATTAACAATTCCCTTACACAGGCAATACCACCTATGCTGAATCCCATCATATACACTCTAAAGACTGAGGAGGTCATGCAATCCATAAAAGACCTGTACAAACACAGCAGGGTGAACACAACTAGAGAAAGGAAGATGAAATGCAGTAGATAAATTAATATATTTTAATTTAATGTCTTCTGATCAATGTGTGAAGGAAAAACAACAAATTTATATTTATCACAATAATGATGTTAGTCACTTCATTGCCTGCCTGAATGAAACTCTTACATGTTTACTAAAGATAATTTCATCAGCTGTGATCATTCAGTACATATGATTGGTTTTGTGTGTGAATTTGTGATGTAAATAGACCAAATATATTTAAAATCTCTGGGCATAAACGTAAAAATGCTAATAAATAGGCTTTATTTCTGCTTTGAGACTGATTATTATTAAAATGTACAAATAATTTCAGTTAAGAGTCTTAATAATAAAGCTTTTAAACATCTTCATTCAGTGTTTTTAATAAGTCAATTCAAAGAACAAATGTATTACTTCACTCTCAATACAGTATACATTTTTTTTTTTAAATGCATCTGCATCATGTTTGTTATACATATGAACAGACATCTTTACACTTCTGAATATATAAATTTAGTATTATAAAGTCTTATTTGAATCATTAGCTGGCTTTTGTTCTGCTGATTGTGACCTTAACAGATAGTTTGTGAATTAAGTACTTCCAGGGATCACCACTTTTTCTTGAGACCCAGTAATTTAATTCTGAGTTTCTTAACAAAACATAACAAGCAGTTAAAGAATTCTGGAGCCCTATGTTATTCTGTATGGGCAGAACAGAATGAAAGTCACTACCTGGTCTCATGGCATAGACGTACATGGGCGCACTTTTTTAGCAAGATGCGAAATATGTACCAACAAGTACATACCACTGCAGTTTCCAAAAGAAATGTACCCAAAGGCAATAAAACTCAGACACCAACTATTCCTTTTCACGCAAATGTATTTTGATTAATAATGTGTACTTTACTTTAAGGCTTGCTAAAGCTTGTGGTTTGTGGAAACGGGACTAGTAATAATATTAGAGCAATGCTCATAAACCAACTCATCAAAATTAGTTTTTGAGATTTTTTCTAATCGCAATTTCTAAACTAAATTTTCTATTCTATAATTGCAGAGTCCAGAGATTTTGCTATGTTTATGCCTGCTCCTGCTTCTTCAAATCTATAGGGAGAAGGGTTGATCCATGAACTAAAGTCTCAAGCTCATGGTCTAGTATAAATATGTCTGATGATTGGTACAGTAGCCTAATGTTATTGTGGCATCTTTTGAAAAAGTATAAACCATGTGCTTTCTCTGTTTTTCTCTAATGATTTTGCAGCAATTACTGTAAAATATTATATTATTACAGTTAAGAACATAATTTAAAACATTTTATATATTAATCTTTTTTACTGGAAATGAAATAATTTAGGATTGTTCTGTTATTTTGTGTGTTTTAATAACAGCTCTTTATCACAGGTGAAAGAGACAACAGGCATCATGAGCTCCATGCAGGTAGACTCCTCTGCGAATGTGACCTTTGTTCGTCCTGCTACATTTTTTATCAGTGACTTTTCTAACATACCTCATGCAAAATACTACTATGTGTTCTTGTCTTTAGTGTATGTTGTGACTGTTTTAGGGAATTCATTTATCATGTGTATTATATATTTGGCCCGCAGACTCCACACAGCCAAATACATTGCTGTTTTTCACCTGTCCCTTTCTGATTTGTGCGGAAGCTCAGCTTTGATTCCAAAAATCATAGACATGTTTTTATT